>PVJS01038776.1:0-19224 GCA_004027185.1 Glis glis
CACACACACACACACACACACACACACACACACACACACACACACACACACACACACACACACACACACACGCATGCACACACACCTACCTCTATGGAATCTGGGGACCAATACAAAAACAGAGTTTTCAGGCAGCACTTCTGTTTGGCCACATTACTATGATAAATAATGATTACAGTCAATGCTCCAAGGCACTGCTAGTTTCCAAATGTGTTCCCAATGTGTAAAGAAAAATACCTTCACGATCATTCTGGCCTTGGGCCTCATATCTGGCACAGGTGCCCTTGTTCTTCCAGTCCTTCCAGGCAGAGGCCTGAAGTCATCCCTGAATCACTGAAATACCTCAAATCCAGTTCTCTACATTATTTGTGAATATTTTTGAGAGTTCAGTCTCGGCAGTGCCATCTGACCCATCCAATTGTGCAAGTCAAAATCTCGGAGTTGAGCTGAGCACGGTGGTACATGCCTCTAATCCTACTTGGGAGGCTGAGACAGGAGGATCACATGTTCGAGGACAGCTTCAGCAATGTAGCGAGACTCTCAGCAATCCAGAGAGACCTGTTTCAAATCAAAAAATAAAAAGGGCTGAGGGTGTAGCTCAGAAGTAGCATGCTCCTGGGTTCAATACCTTGTCACTCTTCCCTCCCCCCAAAAAATATGAGTCATTCTTGATAACCTCTACCTTGCTTCCTCCTCCCTATATTCAGTCCATGAACCAAGTCCTATCAATGTCACCTCCTAAAGGAACCTTTGGAATCTGACCCCTTTGCTATATCTCCACTGCTTCCACATAGTCCAAGCTACTGTTATTGTACTGTGGGCTTTAGCAGTGGTTTCCAAACTGGTCTTCTCCATTTGTTCTGGTCTCTTCTCCACACTGCATCGGAAGTAATTTTGAAGATGCTAATCTAATCATGTCACATGTTCGGTTCATCTTTTCCCCATTGTTTTCTTTGCCCGGTATTAAAAGGCCTCTTCCTCCAGCCTTGCCAAGTACCTCTCATCAGGGAAAAAAATCTCCTGTAGATAACAACTATAGACTGTGGCAAAATGTAAAATAAGAATGACTTAGCCAGGCATGGTGGTGCACGCTTGTAATCCCAGTATTTGGGAGTCTGAGACAGGAGGATTGCAGGTTCGTGGCCAGCCTCAGCTACTTAGTGAGGCCCTCTGCAACTTAGTGAGACCCTGTTTCAAATAAAGAATAAAAAATAGGGCTGTGGGTGTAGCTTGGAGGTAGAATGCCCCTGGCTTCCATCTCCAGTACCAAAAAAAAAAAAAAAAGAAAAGAAAAGAAAAAAAAAGTCTTAAGGCAACTGAGAAGTGAACAAATTAGGCTTGGAACACTTAGAAGTCAACACTTGGAAGGAAAGAATGGTACTGGCTGACTTTTTCTTGTTTTTTTATTTTTGTTGTGGTTGTTGTTTGTGGAGTTTTTGTTTGTTTGTGTATTACTGTCATTTTTAATGACTTTAAGCCTGAAGGAAAAATCCGATTTGCTGCTAGCTAAATTTATAGTGAGAAATGCATAGGCATGTTAGTTTAAAGAGCCAATGGAATGGACACACACCTGTAATCCCAGTACTTGGAAGGCTGAGACAGGAGAATATCAGGTTCAAGGACAGTCTCAGCAACTTAGTGAGGCCCTCAGCAACTTAGCAAAACCTGTTTGAAAATAAAAATTAAAAAGAGCTTGGGGTGTAGCTCAGAAGTAGAATGCTTCTGAGGTATTCCCCATCACCAAAAAAAGCCAAAGGATAGTGTATAAGGAAAACACATCTATTGGAAAATGAAGAGGAAAATCCCAAAAAAGAAAAAGCCAGAGAATCGGAGTCCTAAAATCTATCTTTGACCTTCGTGTTCACTGCTACCTCTGTAGCAAACTCTTTTCCACTGCACCCCATATATTTCATACCTACTCATCCTTTAGATATTAGCTCAAGCATCGCCTCCACGTGGAAGCCTTCCCTGACATCCCATGTCAGTCTGGTTCCTCAATTATACAGACTCTCATAAATCCATGTTTTCTTCAGAGCACTTCACACATTTTGTTACTATGCATGCATTTAATTAATGTCCAACTCTCCTACTAGACTCCATGAGAACAAGGATGGTGACTGTTTTATATTTCCAGCTTCTCCTAGAGATGCTGACATAGCACAGGTGTTCAATCAATATTTGTTGTAGAAATGAATGAGTGAAGGTTATCACTATTTTTGTAATCACCATACCTGGATTACAATCACTGGGCTAGTCTGCTTCCAAGTTTCCCTAGGAAATCAGAAAGAGCTCTAGGGTTTTTCCACTTTTATTGAAAATTTGGATGATGAAGGACAATCAAAGTCAAGAGCCAGAACCAGCTGGTCCTATTGAATCTATATCATCATACTTGTAAAAAGAAAATGAATCATATATGCTTACGTGCAGAAGTTGTGGACCCTACATTGGTCCCCCATATTTTTCTCTTTTCTTCTCATTGTACTGGATCCTGAAAACCTATAGTATAAACTGTGACTATTGGTGCCCATGTTCAGACAAGTACTTCTCTATCAGTGTTCTCTGTTTGGTCTACCCTAGTCTTTTCTGAGAGTTCCCTTTGCTTCTGTAGTCAAAACCACTACTTAGAACAATGTGTTTAATCTTTCTAAGCCTAAATGTCTTAATTTATAAAATGGAACTAATAACAGTGCCAGACTTGTGGTTGACAGGCATAAATACTTAGCTCAGTGCCTGCCTGGTCAATAATAAAAGCTTAGTAAATGGTAATTGTTACTATGCTTGTGTTTCTTCTTGATCCCTCCAGCAATCTTAGTGCTATATATACTCAGTAGAGCCCAATATATGTGATAAAATTTTATCTTTTATTGGTTTCTGCATTTTAGTTACTTAAATCATTCAAAATTGGAAACTCATGTTGGTATACATGATAAAACTTTATTAATAAGACCCCAGATTAACAAACTCAATATACCATTCTTTCATGTCAGACAACTGATATGAATGTTAGGAACTCTTTAGTCAATGGTTTACACATATATTTGAAAAGGTTCAGTAGTTATCTGGAAAACTTGAGTTGAAAAAGGACACTGGATCTCTAACCTCTACTGAGTATATTGGTTAAAAGATAAGACAGATTTAGCTCACTATCTGGAAATCAGCCAGAATTAAAAAATGTTTGATACATCGAATTAAATTGAGCCCACCTTGAGCATTTCTAGAGTCTGATACTTCCATATTCCCTTCCTTTCCCAGAACACTGGAACTGGGAAGTCCATCTTCCCTCTCCCATTGCTCACATACAGAGCTCTGCTATGGTTAGTTTCCTGGTAATTCCATTCATGTTATGTGCATATTTGGAAGAACAGTTACTTTCAACTAGTAAAATTAGAATGTCCATTTATCTGCAGAATTATATCATAGGGAGGAATATGTTAAATAATTGCCCAATAGAGCATTTTCTCACCTCTTTGCCTAGAACTATTGATTCATATATATTGCATCTGTAGCAATCTGCTACACGCAAGGAATAAAAATTCAGGATAATTTCCTTGTCTCTTTTTCATAATGTGGCACCAGTAGTGAGGTTGCCAAAATGAAAACGAAGCTAGAAATCCTAACTTCCAATGCAATCTGCTAGCATTTTAACTGACTATTTCTCATAAACAAATCTGGCAGAAGCACACATTAAGATTTTTCCCAAATCGTATAAATTCTGTCATTTTATATAAAGCAAAACCAACAATCAAAAAACTTCTGGGCAAACGAAGCGCAGAGAATGGAACATGGAAATTACTGGAACTGAGAAGCTCTGCACCTTACTCAGTACTCTCTCCCTTCCACATAATTAATGCATAGTGAATTTGGTGTACATTTGGTAGTAATAAATAATAAATGTTTACTAAATACCTCCTATATTCTCATCTGTTTCTCTGATGCCCACATACAGAGCTCTGCTATGGTTAGTTTCCTGGTAACTCCATTCATGTTATGTGCATATTTGGAAGAACAGTTATTTTCAATTAGTAAAATTAGAATGTCCATTTATCTGCAGAATTAATATCTGATTTGGGAGATGATCCCAGGGTCTCCCATGCTGCTCAATGCTTACAGTGGTTAAGTGGTTTAAATATATTTAGCTACCAGGTATGTGAGGCAGTGGAAGCAATTTGGCACTTGGCTTTTAGAACAAAAGAAGGGTAATACCTGACAAAATGTTTAAAGTCAGCACCAACTTGCTAAAATTGCTAATTATAATTGCCATATTTTCTGGGTATTGGTATTACAATTCAAATACGAGTTCCAGTAACTTAAAGTTTAGGAAAAAGTAGCCATGCCTGTAATCCCAGCTACTCTGGAGGCTGAGGTAGGAGGATCACAAGTTTGAAGCCAGTCAGTTGCCTGGGTAACTTAGTGAGACCCTGTCTCAAAAATAAAATTAAAAGGGCTGGGGATGTGGCTCAGGAGTAGAGTGCTTTCTTATCGTGTGTAAGACCCTGGGTTCAATCCCCAGTACTACAAAACAACAACAACAACAACAACAACAACAAAACAAAAAAAAGAGAGAGAAAGTATAGTAATTACCATGCAGTGAAAATGTGTTACAGAAAAAAGGAGCTCTTATAAATTCAGATCATCCATAAAGTGTGGGCACAGTGGTACTATAATGAATGAGGGGAAGGAGAACTTAACTAGAGCTATTTAGATTTTTCCCTTTTCCTTATGCTTAACTATCTTAACATAACTACTAACATAGCACTTTTTTACCTGTTTTTTGAAGCTGAGAAGCATGCTGGGATTTCCTGTGTTACAGCCTCAATGGATGACATTCAATTTGAGGAGACAGCCAGGTACGTGGTGTTACTCTGTCACTTTTCTCCCAGGTTTGTGGGTTCATTTGTGAAATATATTTGTGGCACCTTATTTGTTTGGAGTCACGTAATATTATATAGAGAAAATCACTCCATAGCAATGCACAGAGATATTCATCATTCCTCTTACTAGCTACCTACTAATCCATTGTATAGATGCCCTAGCTTATTCAAGTGGTCTTCATCATGAACACTTGAATTGTTTCCAGTTTTTGCTGTTACAAATAATATTTCAATATGTATATTTGTGAAGATGTGTGTTCATATTTTTGCCAGGGCATTTTTAGAATAGATTCCTAAAAATAGGATTGGCTGAGTCAAAGGGTAAACGCATATGTCATTTTAATAGACATTGCCAATTCCTCTCTGTGGGGATTATGTGGGTTGTATCACTTTCTAAACTAGTAGAATTAGGCTAAAAATTAATAAAATTGCCCTGGAAGTATATATTTGTTCAGATTTCTAACAGTCATTAATTACATATATATATTTACATATTAAACTCCTTCCTTTAATTCCAGTTTTTCTGGCTGAATTGCTCTATATTAGGAGCAATATATATAGTATATAAAATAGCAATATATGCACAAAGGCTTAACCATATGTGGTCGCTCTTCCAGGTAAACTCAACTGATTTACCTTGTAGAGTGTCCTTAATATACCTGGAAAAGCCTCTCTACTGTGATTAAAATAGAATTAATTGCTCTTCTTTACTAGGAGCCCAAGCAGGGTAATATTGTCAAGCCTTTGGAGTCAGATAAGACCAGGGTTTGAACTTTGGCCCTGCCCGTTGCTGGCTCTATCACCTTTCAAGCCCATTTCCTGAGGGAATGAGATGAAAATGATGATTTTATTGCTAATTGAGTGACATGTTAGATGTGACAAAAAGCACTTAGCATACTGCCCCATTATGCTACCACATTAATAAAGGGCGGTCATTGGCACTAGTGTGGCCGCACTGAGAAACAGTACTTTGTTTAATTAATAACAAGAGTTTTATTGTTAACAAATTATTAATAATTCTTTTATAACCTTTTGGACTTCATCTATTTACACACTCATGTCCCAAACAAAGACTGGCTAGTAAATAGCTGCTAATGTATGAGTTAGGAAAATCATGATTCTTTTAGGAAGGTTGAATATGAAGAGGAGTAAATAGTCAAATCATGGAACCCACCCAGGTGTCCATCAACAGATGAATGTGTTACAAAATTATGGGATATACACACAATGGAATTCTACTCAGCAATAAAGAAGAATAAAATTATGTCATAAAATGGATGGACTTGAAGAACATTATGTTAAGTGAGATTAGCCAGTCACAGAAAGTGAAGAGTAATATGTTTTCTTTCATATGCAGAAGCTAGGAAGTAATGGGGATACAAGAGAAACTTTAGATAATGGAAGAGAAACCCCAGTGGAGTGATGGAGGGGGTTTAGAGAGAGGGTGGTGTTGAGGAGGAGGGAGAATCAATGAAGGAAACACTGCTGCTGAAGTTATGTACATATGTGAAATTACTAATGCCAATCTCAAGTTCATGTATGGGGAAGGGAAGGGAGTGGGAAGGGAGCCAGGGAGAAGTGCTGTGTGCATGTATGTCCCTATCACTCTGAACTACATAATGATGTAAGACTATAATGCACCAATAAAAGTATTTAAAAATTGAAAAAGGAAAGTAAAAATCTTGAAATAGGATAGGCTTTAGAGGAAATTTTTTAGAAGGAGACACCTTGAGCATTTTCACAGAGTCCAAAGGAGGCTGGGAAGGATGGAGACTGACAGGGTAAAGAGGAAAGAATTGACTGAACAGGGCCCATGGCCTGTGATGGGGAAGGACTCAAGTGCACAGCTAACTGAGATCAGGTGTTGAGGAGATTTGTCTTTCAGTGAGGAGGACAACAGTAAGCTTGCAGTCCAACTTTAAAGTTAAGAGAAAAATTGAGGCGGAGACAGAAGGACTGCAGGTTCAAGACCAGCCTCAGCAACTTATCAAGGCCCTCAGCAATTTAGTGAAATCCTATTTCAAAATTAATAAAATAAAATAGGACTAGGGGTGTTGCTCAGAGGTAGAATGCCCCTGGGTTCACTCCCTAGCAACACACACACACACACACACACGCACGCACGCACGCACACACGGAGCAAGAAATCAAGGGTGTACATATTGGGCAGACTCAACTTCTGCTGAGGCAAAGGAATCAGAAGCAACTGAAGGGCCAGAATACAAAAGTTTTGGAACAACTTCGTGTTGAAGGATCAGTTTTGCAGTAACAGCAGAGAGTGCATGGCTCATCTAGCAGCACCCGGGGCCCATGGAAACCTAGTCAAGCTGGTCAGTCGGCTCACTCTCATGTCTCCAGTGTGTTCATGCATTATTTATTAGCTAACCTTTAACCTTTAAAAATAAATATCAGTTGTATAGGTTTGCTGGTATGTTTGTCTTAACTTCCTTGGGGGAAATGGCTACCATGAAGTCAAAGCATCAGCTGCAGCTTTGGAGTTATCTTGTGTGCCATCTTTGCAAAGGCCCTTTTCTGTTTAAATAGAGGGAGTTGGTTAACATGAGTGTGGTTTACAATAATCGACATCTGTCCTTAAGCCCTGTCTTTTCTGTTATCATGAACCTGGATGTTCCATGCATGAACATTATCAGCATGCTCAGGTGGAACTACTTTGTGGCACATGCATTTAAGTGACTCTTTAAATCTGAAATGAAATGTGCTAGGATTACTGAGATTGTTTTCTTTTTACTAGAGTTGGACAAGTTATAACCATCAAAGCAAAAGTTACTAGAGCGTTCAGCACAAGCATGGAGGTAAGAGGCACACTTTCCTTGCTCCTGTCTGTTGGTGTTCATCTCTTCATTGTTTACAGAGGGCAGAGGAGGAGGCCTAGAATAGTTCTTGCAGGTAATGAGATTCTGAAGTTCTCAGGCTCTTAAATCTGTAGTCAGACTCACAGGTAAATACCAAGGAACTGGTGCTTCCCAGTCAACACTGCTACTAAAGCCCAATGTGATGCAATGCACTATTTTTACATAAAAGGACACAGAGAAAGTCAAAAAGCAAGAGAAAAGGGCTCTCAATCGGTTCTTTGCAAGATATGGGTTTTATTTCTAAATTATTGTGACTCTACTATTACTCAAACTTTGTTTCTCTGTCTCCTTACACCCAATGGAAACTAGCTCCATGATTAGCTTGTTTTTGAAAGGCAAAGTAACTTGATTCAGTGAGAAAGTAAGTTTAGAAGATTTTTCTTCTATAACCACTTGGTTTTCTTTTCCTTGTCATAGTTGTGAAAACAACATTCTTAGGGGCTCTTGAAGTCCAGGTGAAATGAGCAGGAAAGGAGTCGCTGGGTGCAGCTTCTAAGTTGGTCCACTGTGTCAGTCACAGTCCCTTTGATCCTGGGCACCATGACATGTTGGAACTTGTGTTCATTTCCTAAAACTGCTTATAGCAAAGTGCCACAGACCGAGTGACTTAACCAACAGAAGTGTATCATCTCACAGTTCAGGAGGCTAGAAGCCCTATGTCAAGGCACCAACAGGACTGGTTCCTTCTGAGGGCTGAGGGTGAATCTACCCCAGGCCCCTCTCCTGGCTTCGGGTGGCTTGCTAGAAATCTTTGGAGTTTCGTGGCTTGTAGATATGTTGCTCTGATCTCTACCTTCGTCTTCATGGGTGGTCTCCCTGTGTGTGTCTGTTTTCAAGTTTCAAGTTGGTGCAGTCAAACTGGATTAGGATTCAATCCCCGTCCAGTATGACCTCATTTTAATTACTTACACTTCAATGACGCGATTTCCAAATAAGTTCACATTCGGAGATACTGGAGGTTAGGACTTTAACATAAAGGTTTGAGGAGGGGGGAACAATCCAACCTATAACAGAACAATTCTGACAATAACTATGCCTATCCTGATAGCTTTGCCCTCGTGTAGTCACTTTCTACTAGATTCCAGGTTCACAGAATACAAAACACCCCAAGAAAGCAGCAAGAAAGCACTTGTTGCCAGGCATGGTGGCGCACGCTTGTAATCTCGGAACTCGGGTACTCGGGAGGCTGAAACAGGAGGATCACAGGTTCGAGGCTAGCCCCAGTAACTTAGCAAGGCCCTCTGTAATTCAGTGAGACCCTGTTTCAAAATAAAAAAAATAAAATAGGGCTGGGGGTGTAGCTCTAAGGTAGAATGCTCCTGAGTTCAATCCCCAGTAACACACACACACAAAAAAAAAAAAAAAACTTGTGAGGGAAAAAAAAAGAGTTCTGTCAGCAACAGCTGTAACAGCATTCTCAGCTCCTGACTTCTCAGCTGTGAGCCTGTCACCTTTTCCCCAAGTAGCCCCTGGACTTGGTCTCTCTCTTGCGGGACATGCACTGTCCTTTATAGTCAGCTCAAATATAGATAAAGGTGCCTTTTCTTTTTTCCTTCTCCTCCTTTTCCCTGAGACAGGAAATTTGACTAAGAGCTAAGGAAAAACAATCCAGTGAGTCTAAAAGCATAGATTTCTTTCTGATCCAAAGGAAAATAAATCCCAGCCTCAGCTGGCCCGCTAGGCCTGGTCCACTGGGCACATGCTGTTCTCCTTCGTCCTCGGTGACTCATGACCAGGCAGCCTTTGGAGTTTGTCTCCCTTTGTACCCCTGGTGGAAACTTCTTGGTTTTTTGTCCCCATCCCCCCAAATCTATATGGCAGCTAAACATTTTTATCATTACTTCTACAAACTCCACATGTCCTTTAGGTTCATCCCATTCGATTTCAATCACCTGTCACAACTCAGGTCAGCCCTCTGCTAATATGCCGAGCAGGAATAAATGACTGGCTACACCGTGAACCCAAAGCTTGCAGAAGCCCTGTTCTGTGTCAACCTACCTCCGGAGGATTCTCTTATTCCCTAAGTCTTTTCCCTTCTTTCAGGGGTTGTGATAAAAGTCTCACCAGATATTAATGGACCATTTGCAATAAGAGTACATTGTTTAAGGGTGTGGGGGGTGTTGGTCGCTAGGGGGGAATAATATATCTCTATATTTTTTTCTTTTGTGGTACTAGAGATTGAACCCAGGGGTGCTCTGCCTCTGAGCTACACCCCCAACCCTTTTCATTTCTTATTTTGAAACAGAGTCTCACTAAGTTACTACATGCTGGCCTTAAACCTGTGATCCTCCTGCCTCAGCCTTGATCCCTAGAATATATTTTTAAAATCAGTTTTATTGAAATATAATTTATAATATTAAGATCAACCCATTTTAATTACACATTTTGATGAGACTGGAAAAAGTTATACAGCTGTATTAACCACCATTATAGGAGACAGGAAATGTTCCCATTACCACAGAAAGTTCTCTCATGCCCCTTGCAAATCCATCGACTCCCTCAGCCCTGATGACCACTCATTTACTTTAGGTCAATACCTTTTTATCCCCTTTATTGAATTTTATATAAATGTAGTCATACAGTATATATTATAATTTGCTTCCTGTTCATCTCACGTAGCATGTTTTTTTGTTATTACCATTATCACTACTATTCCCACTTTTCTATTTATTTGAGGTTTAATTTGCCTTTCCTTTTCTAGTGTCTTAAAGTAGAAGCCTAGGATATTAACTAAACTTTTCCTTTTTTATAAGCATCTAAATCCATAAGGTTTCCTCAGAGCACTGCTTTACCTGCATCAAAATCTGTTCTTATTTCCCTTGTGAATTCTTCCTTGACCTCTTGGTTATCTAAATGTGTGTTGTTTGATTTCCAACTCTGTGATGATGAGTTTCAAAATATATTTATGTTATTGGTCCTTAATTTAATTCCTTCGTAGGAAGAGACTATCATGTGTATAATTGCAGTTATTTTAAATTTATTGAGACTAGTTTTATGACACAAAATATGGATTATCTTGTGAGTGTTTCTATAGGTACTTGAAAGGAATATGTATTCTACTTATGGTTGGTGAAGTGTTCTATAGATGTCAATTAGGCTACTTTGGCTCACAGAATTGCTCAAGTGTTCTATATTCTTACAGATTTTTTGTTCACTTTCCCCATCAAGTAGTGAAAGGAATGATCAGGTGCCCAACTATAATAGTGAACTTGTATGTTTTTCCTTTCAATTCTATCAATCGGTGTTTGCTTTATGGAGTTTGAAGGTTTGTCATTAGATGCAAATACATTTAAGATAGATAAAAAGCAACATCTAAATCTATGCTGTCTATAGAGACCCACATAAATATAGAAATAAGAGGCTAAGAAAAATAGGAAAAGGCAAAAGAAAGCAGATGCAGCTAAATTAATATAAGACAAGGTGGATTTATAAACAAAAAACAGGTAAAAAGGTAAATTTTATAATAAGTTTCAAGTCATCAATGGGCAGGGGCAATCTACCTCTTAGCTACACCACCAGGCCTATTTTATTTTTAATTTTGAAGGTGAGTCTCACTGACTACACGCTAGCCTCGAACCTGTGGTCTTCCTATATCAGCCTCGCAAGTACTAGGATTACAGGTGTGTACCACCATGACTGGCTGCCTAGTAGTACTTAAAAGAGGTCTTCCATTTTCTTTTGGCATGCATAGGTCTCTGAGAAGTCTGCTGTTATTCTTTGCTCTTTTTCTTTAATTGTTTTACTATTTTATTGTACCAGCAGTGCTTGTTATGATGTGATGAAAAAATGCTCTTGAGACTTTATTTCTGGTCTTGAAGAGGTGAGAGGGGAGAAAGAAAGAGAGCCAACTCCATGAACGAAATTCAGCTCTTCTATAGCTAGAGACAAACAACTTCTTGTTTGTCTCTAGCTATAGAAGTAAGGCATTGTTAGAAATGCTTTAGAAGGTAAGTTTTTGTCTAGCAGTTTGTCAAGGGCATTGGAGATGACTGCCTTCAGCTTACTCCTTGGGGTGGCCTTGTGTCCTTCAACAAAGCAAGCTGTAACAATTACAGAACAGAGTGAAGTAGCTTAGACTGCAGAGATGCATCGAGGTCACTGCCTTCAGTTCCCTTAAGAAAGGTAGTCTTCTGCCAAAGCAAGCAAGAAGCTCATAAATCCTTTAACCAATGCTTTTTAGACTTAGAATAGCTCCCCACAGTTGTCACCAGTTTTCAGCAACTAGATTATGATGTTGTTATTTTCTTCACACTTATTCTGCTTGTGGTTTTTGAGCTACTGAATCTATGTATTTATAGTTTCTAACAAAGGAATTTTTCAGCTATTGAATCTTCAAACATTTCCTATCCCCCATGCTTGCTCTTCTTTTGGATTTTAGAATTTTAGATGGCTTGTTAGTGTCTCACAAGTCACTGATATTCTGTACCCCTTAATCCCCTAGTCTTCTTTTCTTTCCACACTACATTTTGTACAACTCCTTTTGTTGTCCTAAATTTTACTAATCTATATTCCTGCAATATCTAATCTGAATCTTATCTGGTATTTTTTATTTTAGATATTATGTCTTTAATCTCAGAAAGTCTTATTTGAATATTTTTATATTTTCTATTTTTCTCTTTGTTATGTTCATATTCTCCTCTACATTAACAGTCGCCTAAGGACCAGTTACCTATTTTTTACAAATAAGGTTTTATTGGAACATAGCCTCACTGTGTTTGTCAGCTATTTGTCACAATGACAAAATATCTAACATAGAGAGCTTAAAAAGAAGGAAATATATGTTTTGTCTCATGGTTTCAGAGGCTTTAGTCCATGGTTGGCTGGCTCTGTTGCTTTAGGCCTGAGGTAAGGCAAAGCATCATGGTGGAAGGGCGTGGTAGAGGAAAGCTGTTCAGCTCATGCCAACCCAGAATCAGAGAGAGAGAGAGAGAGAGAGAGAGAGAGAGAAAAGAAGGGGCCAGGCATAAGAAATACTCACCCAGGGCATTCCCCAAGCAAACTACTTTCTCCAACTAGGTCCCACCTCTTACTGTTTCCATCACATCCCAATAGTCCATTGAAATTATTACTCCATCAAATGGATTAATCCACTGATGATGGTAGAGCCATCATGATCCAATCATTTCCCAAAAGCCCTACCTCTGGACGTTATTGTACTGGGGATCAAGCCTTTCACACATGAGTCTTCATATCCAAACTGTTAACACACACTCATTAATTTATGTTTTGTCTATGATGCTACCACACCACATTGACAGAGTTGAGTAACTATGACAAAGACCATGTGGCCACAAGCCTTAAAATATTTACTCTCAAAGCCAAGTATAGTGATGCATACCTGTAATCCCAGTACTTGGGAGGCTGAGACAGGAGGATCGAAGGTTTGAGGCCAGCCTCAGCAACTTAGCAAGGCTCTCAGCAGTTTAGTCAGACCCTGTTTCAAAATAAAAGAATAAAATAGTGCTGGGGGTATAGCTCAGAGGTAGAAGACCCCTGGGTCCAATCCCCAGTATCACACATGCATACAAAAATTACTATCTGGCCTTGCCCTTTGGGAAAATCTGTTGATACTTGCTCGCTATCCTTGAGATCATGGTGCATACATAAACCGTTTTCTGTTAATCCCATCATTTCTGTCATTTGTTGTTCTACCTTTATTAACTTGCACCACATGGTTTTCTTATGTCGTTTTTGTTATGTGCTGAACACCGTGAATTTTACTTTGTTTAGCAAGACTTTTTGTTATATTTCTTTAGAAAATAGTGTCAAACTTTTTGTAGCAGATGATGTTGTTACTTGGAGATTATTTTGAACCTTCAAAGATCCATTTCTGAGCTCTTCTATGGAACAGTTTTTATTCTAGGGCTGATTTAATCCCTCTTCTGAGTTGAGGTCTTCTGTGGTCTCTATGAATTGTGAGGTCTGGCTGGAGAGAACCCAAAAGATCCCCAGTTGTGTGTGAGCTCTGGAATTGTTCAGGTCTCAACTCTTCGGCAGTGCTTTGCTCCTCAGAAGCTGCTCTTGTCTGCTCTTGTGAGGTTTCACTCTATTTGTGCTCAGATTAGTATCAACCCAAAGACTCTAGGGGACCCAGATTCATATTTCCAGAAATCGCTCTTTTCATAGCTCTCTCCTCTCTGGTCCTCTGCCCCCACAAATTTCAGCTGCCTTGATCACCTTGATTTCTGGTTCCTCAATGCAGCAAAATTAGGTTTCCCATTCCGGACCATAGTCTGGGAATTACCTAGAGGCTGAGAGCCTGGGAAACGTGGTTCTCCTCTTATTTGTTCCCTTCCCCTGGGGACCACATCCTATCTCCCTTGTCCTCTGTGTGACATAGCTGCTTCCTATACTTTCCCAAGTTTTCTAGTTGCACTCATGGGACATAATTTTAGTCTTACCTGCTCTCTCACAACACAGGGAAAGTCCCCTGGCACATGTTTTGGACACATTTGGTCATCACCCATAACTCACTCAACTGTTCCAGTAGGAGACAGTGTTCAAAGCTTGTTTTAACTCTCCAGAATTGTTGCTTTGTTTTTACAGTTAGGGGTTTTATTTCATTTTTCATTTTCCCATTTCTCTAAAGTGGAAAGTTATGTGTGGGGTGAGGGTTGGTGGGAATAGATGGCTTAAATGTGGTTAATCAGCATCTAGTTAACTTGCGATTTTTTAGTTTAGTAACTTAAGGTGAATCACAGAGTAGTGATTATTTTTGTACATAATGTACCTGGTGAAGATGTAGAAGTAGATATCATCTATCACTGATTACACAGTGCTGAACTATGATGCCTGGGATTTTCCATTATTCCAAGAAGATAGTATGACGCAGCTGACAATGTTTACTGGCCCCAGTGTACAGACAAGCCCCTGAGATTATCCACACCCCTGCAGAGTTCAAGCCCGACAAGCCGAGTTTCAGAGCTCTTTACATAGGGAGTTCCAGTCCATCTCAGTGTTTCCACAGAGTATCTTGGTCACCGTCTTACTACTCCTAAAAAGCAAAAATGGGAAACCAAGCTGCAGACAACATGCTTCAATTCTGCCAATACTATCTTGGTTATAAAATGCAGAGAGTAAAGATTAAAAGTAGTTATGGTACATCTTGCTGATGGGCTATAAGACAGTCATTAATATCTTGTTTTCCAGGTATTAATCTTGATTAATAGATTAGAAAGTGTCAAATTTTGAAAATTGGAATATAAAACCATAGATTGTGATCCTTTTATATAATATATACATATATATTTCACATATGCATTTATAGTATACATTTCACTTAATATATAAAGCATACCTGCATTACATTAATATATACATATATATGAAACTGTGAGAAAATTCAACTAAAGGCTAATAAGTATTTTCTCTGGGGGGGTGGGATTATGGAAGCATTTACTTTGAGATAGTCAGATTCTGTAAATTCCCATGATAAATATATAATTCCTCTAGTCAGAAAAAAGTTATTTGTCCAATTTTATAGAACATCATTGGAAGAATAGCACTGCTCAAAAATAAATTAAGATGCTGTTCTCATTTAAAGACTGAAAGACGAGACTGGTGAAGTGTGTAACTGAATTTTGACTGCTGCAATCGAACCTGTAATCTGGATGTCCAAACGTTTATTTGTTTACTTTTCTTTTGCTTTCAGATCAGCATCAGGGTCATAGTACAGGACATGTTCACTGGTGTTGAGAAGCTCGTTAGTGCGGCTTTCTCTACGTTTGTAGCCAAACCAGTTGGAAAGGAGAAGGTAAATTTTCTGTGTGAAGAGTCATCTCTTCCTGTAAGACAGGGACTTAGTAATAATTGCACCAGAATTATTATGGAAAAAAGCACATTTCTTTTTACCAGGCTATACACTTTCCCAAGATTTGTAATTCACCAATATTTACCTTTAAAGTTATGATTCTATGATAACATCATAGGATTAAGTGGTAAAAGCCTTCAAGAAAAGAACCTTGAGAAAAGGACCAGAGAAAAGGAGATGTAGAAGCCGGGTGTGGTGGCGCACGCTTGTAATCCCAGTACTTTGGGAGGCGGAGACCGGAGGATCCGGGTTCGCGGCCAGCCTCAGCTCGCTCGCTCTCTCTCTCTCTCTCTCTCTCTACTTAGTGAGGCCCTCTGCAACTTCGTGAGACCCGGTTTCAAAATAAAGTATAAAAAATAGGGCCGGGGGTGTAGCATGGAGGTAGAACACCCCTGGGTTCAATCCCTGGTACTGCAAAAAAAAAAAAAAAGGAGATGTAGCCAGTTTGTGAAAGAGGGAAAACCTTATGTTTTACATGAGCAGCAAGCCATATCGCTTTCTTAAAAATATTGCTTATTGGCTTATTTTCTTTTGAAAATTGAGTTAAAAGAAAATATTTTTTAAAAGCAGGAGCAATGTAGCCAATAGTTGCATATTATGGTCTAATCATATTTTATAAACCTCAAGAAAAAATGTCAAAAATTGCCGAGTTATTGAAGTTTAAAAATAAGCTTTCAGGGCATGGGCGTGCTGGCACACGCTTATAATCCCAGTACTTGGGAGGCTGAGACAGGAGGATCACAGGTTTGCGGCCAGCTTCAGCTACTTAGTGAGGCCCTCTGCAACTTAGTGAGACCCTGTTTCAAAATAAAGAATAAAAAATTAGGCTGAGAGTGTAGCTTGGAGGTAGAATGCCTCTGGTTTCAATCCTCAGGACTGCAAAATAAATAAATAAAAATAAATAAATAAATAAATAAATAAATAAATAAAAGCTTTCAGGCATCTGGAGTAAGAAAACCCTTAAAAGTGGTACTTTGTCCTGCTGTGCATGCTCAGTTGCTAGCCTGGCCAGGGGCCAAGATCTGCTCATCCATAGGCTGTTGAGGATTTCCTCATTGTCATTGCTTGACATTCCCATTTAGAGTCAGGGTGCCTAGAATAGGGCCCACGTGTAGTCTAAGCATTTTAAGAAGGTAACAATTCTATTTAGGATTTATTTATTTATTTATTTTTTGTGGTACCAGGGATTGAACGCAGGGGCGTTCTACCTCCGCGCAACGCCCCTGGCCCTATTTTTTATACTTTATTTTGAGACCAGGTCTCACGAAGTTGCGGAGGGCCTCACTAAGTAGAGAGAGAGAGAGAGAAAGACAGGAAGAGAGAGAGAGAGAGAGAGAGAGAGAGAGAGAGAGAGAAAGAGAGAGAGAGAGAGAGAGCTGAGGCTGGCCGCGAACCCGGATCCTCCGGTCTCCGCTTCCCAAAGTACTGGGATTACAAGTGTGCGCCACCACGCCCGGCCTATTTAGGATTTAAATGTTTTACTCCAAGGATTGTTCCAAGGGTGGGCACAGTGGCTTCTCCTAGCTCCACTTAGAAGTGACCAGGGATACTTCTCACTCTGCCAAAGTGTATGAGTTCTTCCTCGGCCCCCTCCAACTTAGAGCTGGGACAAATCAATGGTTCCACTGTACCCAACAGAGGTGGCAGTGGAGCTGTGTTCACCAGCTGCTCCTCTCTGGGCCAGGCCACACAGTTGGGTTAGCCCACCATGGTGCCTGGGTGGCAGGTGTCCCCACAAAATTTTGTAACTGGGGACACTTTTCCTAATCTAGATCCAACATTAAACATACAGTAAGGAAAATTCATATGATCTAAGATGCCGCTTTTCAAACTGACGTTCACAACAGCTAGTTATATTACTGAAAACAAAACTTTCTGGGCCATATCTTGGACCTCCAGAATTAGAATCACTAGTATTACCTGGAGTCTGTACTTTGACAGGGATTCCAGGGATCCTATGTTCATGAAAATCTAAGACACTGAGATAGGTCTTTCCAACCTTTTTGTTTTTCCTGGAATCTCTTGAAATCTCTGAACTCTTGGAAATGGGAGAATTATGGGGGTGGGTGCCAAGTTTCCACATCTGATGGCAAGTAACAGGAAGGAGTATAGGTCGCCACCCAATTCCATAGTTTTCCCCTCCAGCCTGACTCCTCATTCTGAATTCAGGAATGATGTAGAATAAGCATATGCTTGTCACACCGCTGTCCAGTCTCTCCTGTGACTGAAGAACTGGTTTCTGAGAGCCTTTTTGGGCAGTCAGCTGCCTATGGTGCTACCATTACTGGATGGTTCAGATACCATCAATTGTAACTTACTTTCTAGTTGGTAACATTCTCCTTCAGTAGCACATCAAGAAGAAAGCCATAAAAAGCAGTGCTTTGGTTTGAATTGACAAGACCACCTGGATCCCCATCCAGAGTGGGTTTATCCCAGGGTGAAATTGGCAATGATTAACTAGACTTAGTTCAACAATTGCACAGGTCAGACTGTTGTTGAGAGGGCCACAGAACTCCAGGGGATGCTCATGCAAGAGTCACCAAGCTGAAGGAGATGGTGCAGCAGGAGAAAGAAGGCACAGTTCCACATCAGAGAGGTTCCACTTCCACCCCTCATCACTAGCTCTCAGGGTCCTTTTCAGATACACAAGATGTCCCTTGTGGGTTAGGAATCACCAAGATATATGCAAGGTGTCTTGGTTTGTCTGGACAACCAAAGTACAAATTTACCAAGCACTCTTTTGTATCCCACTGGTCACACAGCTAAAAGAAAAAGACTATGTAAACAGTTAAACTAAAGTAAGCTGCCAATCTACTCATTTCTGACTCAATTAGACCAGGCAGTCCAGGGGAGCTTTGGACTTTAAGCAGCACGTTATGAATCACTAGCTTAGTTCATCCTTATCTGAGCCAAGGGTCAGGACTGGACTTGAAGAGTCCTGGAACTAAGCCTGGAGCCGCCCAGTCCTTTCACACACTGACTCAGAGGACAGGCATCTGTGGAGCGGCCTGAGCCCTCAGCACTCTTACATCAGATTTCCAGGTTTCTGCAGGTCAGTTAAAACTCCATTTTGACATATTGATCCTTCAGGTTGTTTATTAATGTTTTAGCCACATTGTGAAATTTCCAAGTTGGGAATATTGCTTGCTTGGTACAAAATAACTTTCTCTAGAACATCCTTACTCGCTCCCTTTGATGTCTTAATTTTGCAAAAGATAGAAAACATTTCTTGGTAAGAATTCATTGGAATCATTCAGTGGAGTCGCAGTGTCTCTCCTCATTCATTGATCAGAAGAATTTCATATTTTGTAGTTCTATGGAAAAATCTTAAAATCAGGAAAAATAAACAGGGATAGGTGTGTGTGTGTGTGTGTGTGTTACTGGGGATTAAACCCAGGGGCATTCTACCCCTGAGCTACACCCACAGCCTTATTTTTTTTTTTATTTTGAAACAGGGTCTCACTAAGTTGCTAAGGCCTTGCTAAGTTGCTGAGGCTGGCCTCGAACCTGTGACCCTCCTGTCTCAGCCTCCCAAGTACTGAGATTATAGGCACGTGAACAGGGATCGTTTTTTGTTTTGTTTTGTTTTGGGTTTTTTTTTGTGGTACCGGGGATTGAACGCAGGGGCGTTCTACCTCCGCGCTACACCCCCGGCCCTATTTTTTTTTAT
>PVJS01038777.1:0-19224 GCA_004027185.1 Glis glis
TATGTACACATTGTTTATGATAGTAATTCCATAGATTCACTTCTTTCTTGCCCTTCCCCTTCCCTTGTATCCCTTCCCTTGCACCACTGAGGGTTCTCCATTTTCATTGGAGTCCCTTTTGTGTCCCCACTACTCCCTAAGTTGCGCATATTAATGAAAACATATGTCCCTGTTTTTTGTGATTGGCTAATCTCACTTAACATAATATTCTCCAGATCTTTCCATTTTCTTGCAAATGATGTTATTTTGTTCTTCTTTATTGCTGAGTTGAATTCCATTGTGTGTATTTCCCATAATTTTGTAATCCATTCATCTGTTGATGGACATCTAGGTTGGTTCCATAATTTGGCCACTGTGAATTGTGCTGCTATGAACATGGGTATGCATATATTACTGTGGTTTTCTAGTTTCAATCCCTTTGGTATGATACCCAGTAGTGGTATACTGGATCATATGGTGGATCCATTCCCAGTTTTCTGAGGAATCTCCACACTGATCTCCACAGTGGTTGAACTAGTTTGCAATCCCACCAACAGTGTAGAAGAGTCCCAATTTCCCCACATCCTCGCCAACATTTGTTGTTGTTTGACTTCTTAATGTTTGCTATTCTAATTGGGGTCAGATGAAATCTTAGAGTAGTTTTGATTTGCATCTCCCTGATTGCTAATGATGTTGAACATATTTTCATGTACCTATTGGCCATTTGTATCTCTTCTTTCGTGAAGTGTCTATTCATTTCAGTTGCCCACTTCTTGATCAGATTGTTTGTTTTCTTAGTGTAAAGTATTTTAAGTTCTTTGTATATACTAGATATTAGACCTCTGTCAGAGGGATAGCTTGCAAAGATCTTCTCCCATTCCATAGGCTTTCTCTTTAGGTTCTTGATGGTTTTCTTTGATGAGCAGAAGCTTTGTAGTTTAATGCTATTCCACTTATTAATTCTTGTTTTAATTTCCTGTGCTTTGGAGGTCTTGTTGAGGAAGTTTCTACCTGTATTTTTTTGTAGTACCAGGGATTGAACCCAGGGGCATTCTACCTCTGAGATATACCCCTGGCCCTATTTTTTATACTTTATTTTGAAACCAGGTCTCACAAAGTTGCAGAGGGCCTCACTAAGTAGCTGAGGCTGGCCGTGAACCCGGATCCTCTAGTCTCTGCCTCCCAAGTACTGGATTACAAGCGTGCGCCACCACGCCTGGCCTATTTTTTTTTTATTTTGAAACAGGATTTAACTAGGTCACTGAGAATTCCTCTATGTTGATGAGGCTGTCCTCAAACATATGATCCTATTGTCTCAGCTCCCACGCACTAGGATTACAAGCATGCACTACCACACTCAGCTAAAATATTATTTTTCTAAGCTAAACAGTAAATATTGATCATAATAAAAGATTCTTTGTCCTTGATTAAGGGCCATGATGGTTCCTATTATGTTCAGGAGATAAATCCCTAACAATCCAACACAACTACAGAGCATTATCATTGAAACATGGACATTATTATGTACAGTTATGTATAAGTGTTATTTTTAATAAAAATGCTAAGTGTTCAATTATAGTGAATTCAGTAAATAAATTATGATGTAGACAATGCATGAATTATACATTTATTAGCAGTTTCATTTATAATATGTGATAAAGTAAGTTTGAAATCTTTAATTAGTGGTACTTATAAGATACAAAATGTCATAATATTCATACATACATATACATATTCTGAAAGTATTGAATGACTCTCTTTTAATTTAATTTTATTTTGTTCAAGTATATATTATGTCTTCAAGTTTATAATTTATCTTGTATTTCACCTAAACAAAAATCCCTTTAAAAAATGTCCCTAGTACACTAGTATTTTTCTTTAACTGACTTCACAGGAAAGTATATGCAATTAACGAGGAAGCTGTCCATCAGAAAATGAACAAATGAGTCAATAACAGTATTTCCATGCTATTTGTAGAAACAACTTTCCTATTTAATTGTTTACTATTGAAATGGAATCATAAATAACATTCTAACAAAGTATTTTATGCTCTGAATTGTTTCCATTGCTGCTATAAACAGTTCCCACACACTTAGCCCCTATAAAAGAGCACAACTTTATTATCTTAGAATTTTAGAGATCAGATTTCCAAAGTGGGTTGCACTGGACTAAAATGCATGTCACCAGCCATGCCTTCTTTCTGGCAGCTCTAATCAGTTCTGTTGCCTTTTTCAGCTTCTGAAAGTTCTCTGAGTTCCTTGACTCCTGGTCCTGTATGGTTCTGATTTCTACATCAGTTGTCACGTCTTCATCTCCCCTTTTCTCCTGTTGTCACATTCACTCTCTCTCTGCTTCAGGGGCAACCTCACATCCTTTGCCACTCTCACCCTGATACCTTCCTAGGAATTCACAAGAGCCAAATGATAGAACTGACCTAAGTGTCCATCAACAGATGAATGAACAATGAAAATGTGGTATGTACACGCAATGGAATTTTACTCAGCCATAAAGAAGACAAAGATTATTTGTTCTACTTTGGCTTAATCCTATTACTGTGTGATTATGCTCATTTCTTCATTTGTCACATGTATAATGAATGTATATTATGTTTCAAGCATGGCCCTTGGTACTGGGTAGTCAGGTTTGAACAGTATTTCTTGCAGAAAATATTTGAATAGATAGGGGAACTTAATAATAAATAAATAAATAAATATTAAATGGATAAGAAAATTATGTAGAAGATTAAAATAGAAATATATAAGAGTGTATGAGTAGGTTACTGGCTTGAGCAGCAAGAGATGACATTCGTAGGGAAGTCACGAGTGTCTAAATGATCTGAAGGAGGCTATTGTTGAATATCTGGGTTAAGAACTATTTCAGGGTAACAAAAACATGTAGTGTGAAGGAGGAGGAAAGCAGGAGTGATCTTTATAAGCTAAGAAAATATAAAAAGGCTGGAGCATGCCACATTGAATGTGATGGCTTAAACAGCAGTCACATACATCAGAGAAAGGAGATTTGATTTTCTTCAAAGTATAATTGGAAACCATTAAACTATTTTAAGCAAGTAAGGAATGTTATTTACTTATTTTTTCATGGATTATGTGGATTTGTTTGAGGGCTAGAGGTCAAAATTCAAGGCAATCCCTTGGTTTTGGGCTTGGGCAACCTTGTGTGATATTCATGTTCTTTATTAGAATGAAAATGAGCGAGGAAAGATACGTTGTATATAAAGAATTAACGTCTACTCATTTTAAGATGACATCCAGTGGAGATATTAAGAAGGCCAATATACATGCAAGTTTAGTGTTCAGGATACCAAACCCTCAATTCTCAGTAGTTAACCAAAACAAATACTGAATTCTTCATCACACTATATGAAAACTACAGGTAGATTTGGTGTTTGCTGGGTAGGTTAAGCTCAGTTGGTGTCAGCAGAGTTTTGATCAGCAACACCAGTGTTATTCTGGGGCCCCAGGTGAAGGAACATTCATTGTTTGGGAATTTTTTAAATTGCATAATCTCAGAGGGAGAGAAGATGAACAAAGACAAACTGAATAGTTACATACAAAGCTTACAGTTTGTACTGATGTATGTTGAGTTTGCTTTTAGTATTTTGTCCAAAGTAGTTATATAACAAGTTCAAAGTCAATGAAGTGGGAAAGTGTAATCTTAATACTCAAAATGATGGCAAGGCAGGAAAAAGAGCAATCCATTGCCAAAGGTTATAAACTTTAACATACTGAGATACATTGTAATTCTCTTGTGTTATTGAGATAAGTTATTTATTAATTTACATTAAAATTCACCCATTTTAAATGCACTTTTTCCCTAAATAGTAGAAATATGATAATAATGATATTGCAGAAGAGACAAGTTGTTGTCTGCAAAGAATTTTTTTAATCAGTTGCCAGTTATCTTATTAACTTAACATTGCCATGTTTAAAACCTCCCCTTTTAGGAATTAGAAACAGGATCATTAGAGCGCCTGTGACACACTGGTTAAGCGTTACCTTCCATGAAAAATCACATTCACTTTATATAACTGATAGAGTTTTCTTGTTAGAGTGTATCTGATAAGTATGATAAGCATGTTTGATAAGCATTATTCTGTTGTATTATTTAAAATCTTTTAGCAATGAGTAGCCTGAAAGATACAGATCGGTACATTATCATACCTTCTTGGTGATTTTAGTTTCTTCTATAATTCTGTCTACTCTTGTACTGGGGACTAATATTTCCAAACCAAATCAGCTTTCTGTTTTTTAAAATTTTTGTTTACCTATCTTGTTTAAATTATGAAGCTGAGTCTTGCTAAGTTGCTGAGGATCTCACTAAGTTGCTGAGAATAGCCTTGAATCTGCTCTTTCTTATCTCAGTCTCGCAAGTACTAGGATTAGAGGTATGCACCACCTTGCTTAGCTGAAACTTACTTTTTGTTCCTATTTTTATACTATAAGACTCACTTGAGCCATGGGTTCATCTTGACTCCTCAAAGCTACTATATTCTTCTTCATTCTGATCCATAAAAGTCGATCTAGTCTTTATTTTTGAAATTGTGTCAGGTATAATGTTTGTTATTGCAGATGCAATGGGGACTGGTGCAGATGGGACTCAGACTTGTTCCGATATATTAATTCGAGTCTACAATTTAACACTATTCATACGCCTAAGCCCTAAAGCACTACTAGAGAGGGAAGGAATGTGACATTCCAAAAACATTTATCATTAGTCACCAAAATAGGTAGAGTTTTAAAAATGCATATTCAGTGTTTAGGTTATTCTAGAACTAGGCATTTCAATTTATTTTAATGTACATAAAGGGACTGGGAAAATGACTTTTTGGTTTCATTCTGTAATATAGTCTTCTGCAGTTATTCTCACTAATGCATCACCTCTATTTTTAACCTTCTGGAATCTTTGGGAACTTTTTTTTTCTTTCACAGAAATATTTCCTCCTTTGTTCTTCCATTTTTTTTACCCACTGACATCTCAAATCTTTTTCAGTTTCCTCACTTTTCCCTCCTCATGATCTTCCCTTGTGTTTGCTAGTTGGGGCTAGTTGGGTGTCTTTCAACATTAGCCATGACCAGATCTAGATTTTTCTAAGTCCTGAAGCTTATGCAGTTTATGGTACATTTCTGAAGGTAAATAACATAAGATAGCAATATATAATAATTTGCAAATCAACTAATACAAAAATAAGGTACAAAATAAATCATTCTTGAATAAAAATAAGTGAAAATTATAAAAATAATATAAAATGCCAAAATAATGTTTCTACTAATTAACCCCTTGATATTCTCTATATTATAAAACTTTCTTTACAGATTTGGCTTCATACATGTTTTATAAAGTAACAATGAAAATTATGTCCTTTTTCAAGACAATGAATTTATCTAAGTGAATTTGTTATTGACTATAAAAGTTGAATTTTCTTCCCCATTACTTTCACATTGATTATGCTTTTTGTTATTATTTACTGTTAATATGTTAACTCTCTTTAACATTTTACCGCTTTCATTATGTTTTCATCCTGTAAATTTTTGACTAACCTAAACATCTACAACAGTAACAGTGAATTAATAAATACATTTCTTAAGCCCATACTAAATATCTTCAATACAACATTGTCCTAGACATATCCTCAAATTCTTGCAATCACTCCAATAACATTCAAAACAAGGGAAAATGAGACAGTTGGGAATTTAGTGTAGAAAAATCTTGTTAACTTATTGTGGTTAAAATATTCTACCTTTACAAAATTTACAAAGCCATAAGACTGTTACTGTGAGGATCCTTTCATGGGTTTTTAAGATGTCATGAAAGTAGGAAACTTTTAGCTTAAGCTTTGAAATAACCTTAATATTCAGTGTGGTGCTAAATATTATCAGATATTAGTTCCTGTGGAGAACAGATGCTGAGAAACTAAAGCAAATGAGGACTTCATGGTTCTCTGTCCCCTGAGCTGTGATGTCTTAAATGATCAAGATTTTATAGGACCTCAAATTAATACTGTGAGCCTTTAGTATAAACCACAGATTTTTTTCTTTAAATTGAACTGTTATCCTAGCCATTTGTTTTCCACAACTCAGTCTTGTGCATATAAAGAAAATAGTTTGAGCAGTTTTTCTTATTTACATAGAGAACAATTTCCTCTTAACACTGGGAATAGTAAATATATATTTACCTGCACGTGAGTACATGTCTGGGTGTTCTGTGGATATATTAAAAATGCTTTCAGTTTGGACAACTTGAATAAAAGTATATTTATATATGAATAAGGCCTTGGAAAGAGAGAGATCAGATCAATTATTGATCAATCAACTGATAGATAGAGGTATAGACACATCTCCCTAGGATTTGAGCAGTTTACTCTTAGTAGTAAGAAGCCTTTTTTCAATATGAGCGGTTTTTTTCAGATTTTTAAAAATATTTCTCTACCTCCTATTATGAGTTTAGAAAAATCCATACATTTTTAAAACTGGCAAGTGAATAAATAAAATACAATTTTAATATTTATATGAGAAGCTCTCTGTGTAATTTGTTGCATTTATTTACTATTATTGCTGTTAAGAAATTACCCCAAAATGGGTAGCCCAAACAGTTGCCTTACTATACCAGAACTCAGAAATCCAAAATGGGGATGCTGGACGAAAAACAAGATGGCAGCAGGACTTCGTTCCTTCTGGAAGCTGCAGGGGAGCTGTGCTCTATTCTTTTCCAGCTTTTGAAGGCAAACTTTATCTCCCGACCTGTGTTTCCTAACCCTCCTTTAAGGCAGCAATGGGCAATTGACTCCTCACCTGTCATCATTCTGAAACCAGTCTCCTGTCTCTCTACTTGGTGATTAAATGGCTTACCTGTGAAGGTCTAGAATAATCACTCACCACAAGATCTCTTATTTAATCAATTATGCAAAGTCCTTCTGCCATGCAAAGTAGCACATGATAGGTCCCCTAGATCAGGACAAGGAAGTCCTGGATGAGGCTCATTATTCTGACCATCACATTTGTATTTCAAAAGATTATCAGGAATAAAAAGAATTATTTTCTTTCAAATCTTGATAAAAATGCGTTCATATCTAATGGAACTGAATTTGATTTCCTGGGATTGTGTTCAATTCCTCAAATAGCTAAAGTATTACAGGAAAGAGACTATTCTTTCTGACCCACTGAAGATTATTACAGCTTACTATTTAGTCTAAAATAATTTCCAATTCTACTCATAAGCCCAGTTATCCTGAAAATGATATGAAAGTTCTATTATTCTTTATTTCAGGGCCAGAGTTGGTTTCCTCTTCTGTGAAGTTTTACCCAACCTAACTATTCCAAGTGTGTCCCTTGTCATGTTCTCATAACTACTTGTCTTTGATTTCTATTTCTATATTAAATTTATTGATTGATTTAAACAGTCATCTCTTCCACTGACTGAGTAGTCCTAGAAGCATAAAGAATATGTATTTATCTTTGTAATGCCTGTGATTTGCACAGAGACTAGAAGCAAATGAAATGTGCTTAGTAAACACGTATTATTTATGAAGCGAATAACCAAATAAATACAATGCTTGAATCATTGAAAGTAATAATTAAGAAAAATTAGGTATTGTGAGGCTGATTTTAAAAATTATTTAATATTTCAATATGAATTTCATATTTCTGTCTTCTCTTTCCCCCGTCACTTTGCTTTTAGTATTGAGGCTAGTCACAATAGGAATTTTACATTTGGTACTTTACCCAGGTGATCAAAAATGTAGTAGCTTCATGGGAAAGTGGTTGGCTCTGTATGTCTGAGATCACTCCGGGAGTTTTCACCCAGCAGTTTATTACAGAGAAAGTCTAGAAGAGTCATTTTCATGTCAACTATTATATTCTGCAGCACTTTGCAGTAAGTGACTCTAGGCTGATTCACTTTGTTCTCTAAGTATCATCAATTCTAAAGGAATCCATTATAACTAGATGGCATTCATGTTATTTAAATATCTGCTGACAGTCAAAGAACTATTTCTATTCTATCATGCCATTTCTGTTCATTCAATTCCTGCTGAATTTTCTTTGAGATTCCTGGGGGAAAATGATTTAAAATTTTCATCTTAGTCTTTGCTCCTGAGCAAAGGAATAAAAGTTTTAAAAATGTATATAAATTAAACATAATAGCCAATTTGTAATTTAAGAATAAGCATGCAATATTAAGATATGCAATTTTAAGCTTAGTCTATATTCATAAATAATGAGATTTTCTGGCTGCCAATAAAGTCCCCCTTCCTATTACCCTATTCTGTCATCCTTCTTATCTTTTATCTAGTTGGTCCTTCATATTAGGGACCTTACATCTGTCAAACAAAAATGTGAGTTCCCTGTATTTCCTAAGGGCTTGACAGTCGAGTTTTACTTAAATCACAGAGAGTCAGAAAAAGGAATGTAAAAACAAAGAAGAATTATTTGGATTTTATGCATTGTATTTTAATAAGTTGCCACATTATAGAAAAATCAAGAGAAGCTGCCTATTTAATTTATTCCACTAGGCATAGATGCAGTAAGAAAGTTATGTGGTATTAGTATAGCCTTTGGAGGGAGGCGATTCTCACTTTGCTTTAGTTAGTGTGGGCTATCTACACAAATAAATAATACTCATGGAGTAAAAAAATAAAACTTTTTGAAAAATAAAATTATATAAGTGCCCCATCATGATCCCCTGGGGAGCCGGGCATGGTGGCATATGCTTGTAATCCCAGTACTTTGGGAGGCGGAGACTGGAGGATCACCTGGATCGGGTTCGCGGCCAGCCTCATCTCTCTCTCTCTCTCTCTCTCTCTCTCTCTCCTTACTGAGGCCCTCTGCAACTTCCTGAGACCCGGTTTCAAAATAAAGTATAAAAAAATAGGGCCGGGGATGTAGCGCGGAGGTAGAACACCCCTGGGTTCAATCCCTGGTACCGCAAAAAAAAAAATAAATAAATAAAGAATAAAAAATAGGGTTGGGGGTGTAGCTCGGAGGTAGAACGACCCTGGGTTCAATCCCCAGTAAGAAAAAAAAAATGATCCCCTGGGAAACAATTCCTTGTATCATTAGGGATTCGTCACTCTCTAACTTACATTGAGGAAATCAGCTCTCAGTCCTCAATATTTTGAATTTGAAGACAAACCAACATAGCACTCATGTTTCTTCTTAATGCACTTAAATACAGTGCAAGGTTCTTTGCTTTGGCTGGAAAATTGGACAGTGTAACTGCCTCACAGGACCATCTCACTGACGACTTCAGGGAACAAATTCCCTTTGATGCCAAATTGGCATAAAAACAAATTGGATCCTTTTCAGCATGTCAATTCTGCTGACATATTGCCCATCAGAAGATTAAGGGATTCCTTTAGGAAAAACCAGGTTCAATTTATAAAATTAATATATGCAAACCAAAACTTTCAAGTGACTCCAAAGAATTTTGCAGCCATCACTTTTTTTCTGTGTATTAATTTATCGTAATTCTGGAAGCATAATGAGTTAGGATTCCTGAACTCTGACTTATGTCATGCTGCACTGAATTTTAATAATCAAAAAACTGATATTATGCGTGTGACTTATTGCTCCCCCCGGTATTGGTTTAGTTTAGGTCTGGCACATTTCATATTAAAGAAGGATAAAGTTATACATGCCTAGCCACTGGGACCATTCTATGATGCTCCTTCATATGAACTAAATTTGGTGAAATCCTTGAATGCTCTCACTCCCTATCCATTTCTATTAACATTTATCCCTTTCTTGAATGTTCTTAGCTATTCTTACCTAGCTACACTTCCAGAGAATCTGTATTTTAAAATGATGCATATAAGTAGAAATGGTCAGCATTTCCCACTTTCTACAGTTTTCATTTTGATTAGAAGAACATCTAATTCACGGAATAATTAATATTATGCAATCCTGCTTTCCACTGACCTGGTATGACTTTCTATTAATTCAAATGTCCCTTTCTATAACTCATATGGTTATTAAAACTTGTTTACTTTTGTGAGCATCTATTTCTACACTTTTTCTAAAAAATATTTTATTGGGTATATCTATTGATAGGTAATGTATTTTGTTGCTACATTGCTACTGAAAACAAGATCTAATAATTACTAAAATTCATATATAGCTATGTGCTATGGTTTGGATTCCCCTGCAAATTCTTGTGTTGGAAACTTAATTTCCAAATTTATATGATAATGGTATTTCGAAGTTGTGCCTTTGGGAAGTAATTGAGTTATAGGACCATTCATACATTAGTGGATTAATAGGTTATTGTAGGATTTGGTTTATTATACAAGCCAGCTCTCTCTGGTGTACTTGCTCTGTCTCATCATTCAATGCCCTCTGCCATCTTATGATGAAGCAAGAAGCCTTCACTGGGTTCTCAGCAGATGCCAACATCCAGATAATAGCCTTTACAGCTTCCAGAACTATAAGCTAGATAAACATCTACTTTTTCCAGTTACCTGCTGTCAGGTATTTTAAAATATCAACATAAAGCAGACTAAAAGCCGGGAGTGGTGGTACATGCTTATAATCCCAGATCTTGGGAGGCTGAGACAGGAGGATTGCAGATTTGCGGCCAGCCTCAGCAATTTAGCAGTGAGGCCCTCTGCAACCTGGTGAGACCTTGTTTTAAAATAAAAGAATAAAATAGGGCTGGGGGTGTAGCTTGGAGGTAGAATGTTCTTGGGTTCCATCCCTAGTACCATACACCACACACACACACACACACACACACACACGCACGCACAAGCAGACTAAGACTGTGCCATCAATTTTCATGATTGTCATAAAATAGCTTTTCTATGAAAATAAAAACGTGTTTTGCTTTTGTTGTAATTTACAAGTATATAATTATATCAACACATTATTCGGCTCTACTTTCTCAGTAAAAAGATTAAAAACTCTTTTTCTGCTATAAATAATTGTACATAATACCTTGAACTAAATTAGGTTTTCCCAGTTATCAATTTTAGCTCATTTGCTAATTTTATTTCAGAATTTGTATTCTTCCTTTGGTGTGCTTTTATTATATTAAATTTGGAATAATTTATTTTTTGGAACATCTAGTAAACATTGAAGGGATTTCCTTCCTTCCTTCCTTCCTTCCTTCCTTCCTCCCTCCCTCCCTCCCTCCCTCCCTCCCTTCCTTCTTTCCTTCCTTTCTTCCTTCCTTCCCTCCTTCCTTCCTTCCTTCCTTCTTTGGTATTGGGGATTGAACCCAAGAGTGTTCTGCCTCCAAGCTATATCCCCAGCCCTTTTTATTTTTTAGTTTGAAGCAAGGTCTCAGTAAATTGCTGAGGCTGGTCTCAATTTTTCAATTTTCCTATCTGAGCCTCCCAAGTACTATGATTACAGGTGTGCACACCTGCATCCAGCTGGAATTCCATTAATATTTGATTCTCAATATTTGTAGTGTGATAGTAAAATAAGTACTTATACTTGGGGAGTATATTGTCTGCTCTTTTTTGTGCACTCCTACCATAATATACCACCCTCAAAGAATAAGAACAGTAACTATCTGATATTGGAGATCAAGATTAATTTGCATAATTCAGACCTTCTTGCCTCTCTTTCTGTGATATTCTTTCTAGAAGCAGATATTTGACACAAAAATTCCCCTTGAAGTGAATATGAACCATTATTTCTGCAAACCAAAGCATTTGAAAATATAGATATGAGAAAAATACTTGAAAGCTGTATTTCAGGTTTAAATTTAAGTTGTTATTTCTACTCCAGATATACCATCAGAACCAGATTTGACTATTACCTAATACATACATATTTCTCATTGATTTCAAGTCACAAGAGAAAATTTATAATAATAAACTCATGGAGAGTTATACTTGCTATGTCTTGGTAGGGACTTCTTGTAAGTTGGCTGGGACCTCAGGAAAAAATATATATAAGGACAAATACAATATGTAGGAAGACTGAACCTCTTGATATGACCAGGGTTAAAGATGGACTTTCTATAGAACCAATAGACTACTGTTACTCCCCTCTACCAATTATTTACTTATGTCAGAAAACAGGTAGCAAGTGTATGGCTACTTTAAAGGAGCACAGGATACCTAGAGCTTTTTTTTTTACTTAACTTGTTGATCTTAACTTGTTGAGATTGGCTGATCTCACTTAACATAATGTTCTCCAGGTCCTTCCATTTTTTTTTTTTACAAATGACATAATTTTGTTCTTCTTTATTGCTGAGTAGAATTTCATTGTGTGTATATCCCATAGTTTTGCAATCTATTCATCTGTTGATGGACACCTAAGTTGTTTCCATAGCTTGGCTATTATATCTTCCATTTACAGATTATAGTTAATATGTTGTATATAAGAATGTAAGAGGTCAATGTTAAAACAAACTGCTATATATGTATGTTGTTAAATTTTTCAATGTTTTTGTCAGACCATAGTAAATAATGATATCTATTTAGGAATTTTCATGTTTAAATTTTTTAAATTTATACTTGATACCATTTAACTCCATTGATAGGCACTTATTTTTATTTTTGCATTAAGATATAGAATATGCATATATACTAAATACTTTAATACCTAATTATTACATATTAATCTTTATATAGAAAAAAGGAAACATCTAGTTGATAGCATAAGATTAATTCTTACAAGTTTAAAATTCTCTTTATTAGAAACCATTGTATTTTAAAAGATGTTAAAATTTCTTCTAATTGACAATGAAGTGTTCTTCTCATGTAGCCATCTCTTCAGAATTTTCATACTGGCAAGCATAGGAAAGAAATCTATGTATTTAGTATAAATAGTGTGTCATTTGCTCCTTGTAGAAATTATTGAGCTATGTGATTTCTACATTATGCATATTCAACCTCTGAAAAATACTTAATACTTAATTAAATGTTGATTCAAAGATAGAATAGAATGAAAATTGAACATTTATATTCCAGGAATCAACTATACCAATATACTGAAAGGTTAACATAGAACAAGCACTGAAAAGGAAAAATTATAGGGAAAATATTTTAAAATAAACACGGATAAAATATGAGATAACTGACCCTTTCTTGCTAAAGTACATGTTGCATTTAAGAGAATGTTTTAGTCAACTCTTTTCATCGCTGTGACCAAAGCACCTGACATGAACAACTTAGAGGAGGAAAGGTTTATTGAGACTCATGATTTCAGAGGTTTTAGTCCATAGGGCGAGCTCCAAAACAAAAAGCATCAGTGATGGGTGGTGGAGAGATGCTGCTCTCACATCATGGTGACCAGAAGCAGAGAAATGGAGAGGAGGGGGCCCACAGACATATATAGTCACCAAGACCACACCCTCAATGAACTAGAAAATATTATGCTAAGTGAGATCAGCCAGTCACAAAAAAGACGGGTCATATGTTTTCCCTCATATGTGGCAGCTAGGGAGAAATTGGGATACAAGAGGCACTCCAGCTAAAGAAGGAGAATCCCCAGTGGAATGATGGAGATGTTCTAGAAGAGGAAGGTAGGTGGGGGATGAGAGACTTGAAGGAAACACTTCAATTGACACTGTGTGTGTGTGTGTGTATGTGTGTGTAAACATATATATGAAACTATCAATGTCATATATATATATATATATATATATATATATATATCAATGCCAATCTCAATATTGTGTACAGGGAAGGGGAGGGAACAGGAAGGAAGCTGGAGGGAAGCTCACCAAGTGCTGAGTGCGTGTATGTCCCTATTACTCTGAACTTCATTATGATATGAGACTATTCTGCACCAATGAAAATTGTAAAAAAAGAAGAAAATAATAAAAGCAGGAATAAGAGAGGTAAGAAAAGAAGGAGAAGGAGGAGGAGAAGAAGCAGGGTGAGGAGAAACAGGCCAAAAAGAAGAACCTCAACTTACATATCACACTACATTTAAAAAATTGACTCAAAATGTGTCACAGAATTAAAATTCTTAGGCAAAAACATAAAATAAAATGTATCAAACCTTGGATTAGCCAAATTGTGCTTAGAAGTGCCATCAAAAACACATTCCATAAAAGAAAAAATAATGATAACTTGTAGTTCAGCAAATTTAAAAACATTTTTCAGTGATGAACTGAATTAAGAGACTGTAAAGACGATGCTGAAACTGAGAGAAAATAATTGGAAATTACATAGGAAAGGATGTATATTCAAGATATATAGAACTATCAAGGCTCAAAAGTAAGCAAACAATCCTATAAAAGTTTGCAAATGTGCACACAGATACTTCACTGTAAAAGATACACAAATAAATATGCATACTAAAAGATACTGAACATCTATAGTTTTGGGGGAAATGAAAATCAAAAACATGGTGAGAGACTACTAGACCCCTATTAGAATGGCTAAAATAAAAAGTAAAACTGAAATATCATGGGCAGTTAGGCCACAGAGCAATGGGATTTGCTATTAGGGCTGCAGATTACTACAACCACGATAGAAAACAGTTTGGCAGTGTCTTTCAAACCTAAACACATTCTTACATTATAACACAAAAATCATGCTTCTGGACAAATAAAATCTGATAATCACAGAAAAACCTGGACACAAGTTTGTATTGTGGCATTCATCATAATTGCCCCGAAACAAAAACAATCCAAATGGCCTTTCAGTGGGTAAATGAATAAATAAACTGTGAGGCATTCACACTCGACAATAAAGAGAAACGAACTGATGTTTTATGCAACAACATGGCCGGATATCAAATGAATTATGCTGATTGGATAAATCAGATCTGAGAACAATGCAACCAATCTGGTTCCATATCTATGGCATTCTGGGGAAAAAAACAGAAACTAAGAATAGACTAGTTTTTGCTTTGGATTAGGAGAGAATGCAGAATTTGAATACAAAGGAACAGGATAACACAATTTTGGGGGGAATTTTGGAATTACTCTCTGTCCTAATTGTTGTTGTTGTGTGTGTGTGTGTGTGTGTGTATAAATGTGTGTGTGTTCAAGCTCATAAAACTGTATATGAATATACTGTTAGAATTTAATTTTAAGAAATAACCAACACTGGCCCTCCGCAACTTCCTGAGACCCGGTTTCAAAATAAAGTATAAAAATAGGCCTGGGGGTGTAGCACGGAGGTAGAATGCCCCTGCGTTCAATCCCCGGTACCGAAAAAAAAAAAAAAGAAATAACCAACACAGCAAAATGTTTAACTAACTCTTACTAAAATTAAATATAACTTATTACAACAGTCCATACACAAATGAAACACTTGTCTTTAATGTACCCTCTGTCAGGTCAAGTAATGCTGCTTCTTTTCCCATAACTGCATCCTAATCTCAAAACTCAGAATTGGATAAACTATACATATTTCCTCACAACATGATGCTATAGCTAAACTATCAAATCATTTTAATATAGAGTTAGTCCCAGCAGAGTCATTTTTGCATTGTTAAATCTAAAAGTTAGGGAGCTATAGTCATGTATTTATTTGTTGCCATGATATAGATTTGCATATTGAAGTAAATAATACCAGATTGTTGAACAAAAAGAAAATGCACTATGCTGTTCATCTTCTAAATACTAATGAATGTCAACTTGTGTTCTAATGATCCCTCTAAGGGGAAGCCTATTGATCAAGACGAGGCTGGATTCAAGCAAAGAGAATCCCAAGGCAGCAATTCTATGTGAGTCATAAAGCAAATTATAATCAAACAGATGATGGTTTGTACTTTTTACAGAACACAAGTTGTAATATATTGAAGTTCATAACAATTGATTTATTTTTAAGGAAGTTCTGTTTATAAGCTCTTTAATTTTGGGCAAAGGCACAGAGTAAGAAATAACAAGTTTGGGACATATGTCTATCAAATGCATACTTCTGGTTCAAGGGGATTAATTTTAGACAGATGCAACTATAATATTTAATATACTATCATAAAAAATGAAGTTAACCCGTATATGACATGATATAGTTTTTTAAATCTAGAAAAGACTAAATGATTTTATTTATTTATTCAACAGATATGTCTTGATCACTTTCACATACAGACCCTATCCATCTTGGAGCTAACATTCTTGCAGAAGTAAAGAGATAATAAAGAATATGTGTAGTAACCAGAAAAATATATGAATGCTAAGAAATAATAGATTCTAACAGAATAAAAGGAAATTATCTGGCATTGGAGATTGGGAAGAACATGCTTGTAATTTTAAGGGGCGATCATGAATGATCAGAATCATTGGGAAGATAAAATCTAAGCAAACATCTGAAGAATGTGATACAATTATTGTTGTAGATAACTTAACATTGGACTTGGATTGAAAATATTGAAGAATTCATTCCAAACCTAAGGGTTTCTTTATAAATCTGGGTATCAAAGTAGTAATTGACCCATAAAAGATAGTTTAAAATGGTATTTGAATGTTGGTAAATGTCTAAACCAATTCATATTTTTGAGAAATCATGAATTCAAATTCAAGTTCATTTTGTAGACCCTAAGAGATTTGCATTCCTATGGACCTTGCACACACAAAAGGCTGTCGTGGGGAAACAAACCTTACTTGGGGAGAAGCAGTAAGATGGCGACGGAATAGGAGCCCCTGAACGAGCCTGCCTCAAAACTGTCTCAGACATGCCTCAGGGACTCAGAAATAAACAACATCGTACAGACACAGAAGATCCAAAACCCAAAATCCAGTAACCCAAGTACGAATACGCAGACAGAGTCTACCAGCTCCAGAATTCCTCAGAAAGCTGCAATCCAATCCCGAGACGGCAGCACTGGTAAGGAGCGATTTTACCCTGGTCCCTACTGCCAGGGCTAACAACCCCCGGTGCCACAGACAGATCTGAATGAGAAACCAGAATAGAATTCCAAGAGTGGTGGGGCCATCACAGCAGCAGATCGTGGGCTCCTGCCCCAACTGAACACCTCCCCCTCCACTGCGCTACGAGCCCGCGCGATCCCCAGCACCCTGCATTGGAGCTCCGCATCAGCCAAGACCGGGGACATCTCCCCGCCCAGTGCCCCGCACCCAGCGCACTGCACTGTGCCCCGCTCCCTGTGTCCCACCGCCCTGCACAACCGGGTAGCCAGCTGCGCCCTACCACGCAGGACCGGGGCAGCCCCGCCCCCTGCGCCCCGCCTAGGCCAGTGCACCTAGGTCACGCAGACAGCCAGACACACCGGCCCAGAGAAACAGCCACATCACCCCGTGCGAGCAGGGAGAGCTGGGTACTCCGTGGCCCCTCGCCCCCAGCCAGGACTCACGCCCCCAGCCCAGAGCGGGGCGGCCTACAGCCCATGCACTCACGGCTTGTGCACCCTTGGCTCGCGCCCTCACGGCTCACACACCGTGGCCCCGCGACCTGCCTACACAATCCGCACCATCCTGCACAATCAGGAGGCCAGACGCACCCTCCCACGCGTGAACAGGGCGGCCCGGCCCCCTGCGCCTGCCTAGGCCAGCAGCGCCTCTGCCACATGGGTGGGCTGCCAGACATGCCGGCCCAGGCAACCAGCCTCATCATCCCGTGCCCCGCGGACCCACGCCCCTAGCCAAGACCCGTGCGCTCCGTGGCCCCACACCCCCGCACCCCGTGCGCTGCGGCCCCACACCCCCAGCCCAGACCAGGGCGGACCATGGCCTGCGCACCTGTGGCTTGTACACCCTCAGCTTGTGCCCTCTAGGCTTGAGTCCCATGGCTCCACGAACCACATCCCATGGCCCTGTGACCCGCCTATACAAGCCGCGCCATCCTGCACAATCGGGCGGCCAGGTGTGCCCCCCATGTGTGACCAGAGCGGCCCCGCCCCCTGCACCCGCCTAGGCCAGCAGTGCCTCTGCCACACGGGTGGCCAGACACGCCAGCCCCGGCAACCAGCCACATCACCCCGTGCGACCAGGGAGAACCGGGCACCCCATTGCCACACGATCCCAGCCAAGGGCTGGGCACCCAGCGGCCCCACGCCCTGTGCCCTATGGCCCCATGCCCCCAGCCAAGATTCAAGTGGCCCACGGCCCGCCCCCCGTGGCTTGCACCCCAGCGGCCCCGCAACACCGTGCCCCGCGACCCTGTGACCGCTGTACACAAGCCGCGCCAACCCACACAACCAGCTGCCAGACACACCCTCCCATGTGGGACCAGGACGGCCCCCACCCCCTGCCTTCACACATGACCAGGGCGGCTAGCTGTGCCCACTATAGGCCAGCTGCACAATCCTGTGCAATCCAGGCAGTCAGACATGTGAACCAGTGCAACACAGGCGAACAGTCGCGCCATCCAGCACGATCAGGGCAAACAGCTGTGCCAAGCCCAAGCCAGCTGTGCTGCACCGTGCAACCCAGGAGCCCATGTGCTGCACCTCAGAGCCTGGATACCCTCTGGCGCTGCCACTTAAAACCCACACGTCCTTAGAGCCAGGGCACACACCGGCACCACCACCGAATTCCAGGAGCCCAGGCACCTCACGAGGGCCCACGTGTTATCCTTAGCACAGTGCCTCAGCGCCTATGCAGCCTATGCACCCTCAGGCACTACCATCTGATACCCAGAACTCGCACCCCCCAGGGCCTGTGCAAGATACACAGCACTGTGCATCAGAGCCCGAGCAACCTCCAGCAACGCCCCATGAGACCCAGAGCACATGTGCACCTGCGCCTCGGAGACCGGGTATCTTCCAGCTCCATCACCCGCACCTTGTTGCCCACATCCAACACCTTGCCTTAAAGTGTGCCTCACGTGCCAACACCCGAGCTCCGGACCCTGTGTGCCCCCCCACCACATACACACAACGCACCCTGGTCAACAAGACGAGAGGGAACCACAACCTGCAGCGTAGTAACCCAATTGGATCTACAGGGACCAACAAGAGGTCTTATACATAGAAAGGAAGATGATGAGGAGGCAACAGAAACACAAAATTGAAAATACGAGAATGAGAAACAGTGAAGATACAAGAAATACAATGCATCAAGTGAGTTTACTGATACTGACCTACAGGAAATGCAAGATGGAGAATTCAGAATTTTGATCTTCAGAATGATGAAAGGCCTCAAAGAAAGCATAGAGGAGATGAAGAAAGAAGTTGAGGCTCTAAGAAAGAATCAGAAAGAAACACTGAACGAAATGAAAGAGGCAATAAACGAATTAAAGACTGCAATAGAAACCAACTCTAGTAGGCTTGACCACATGGAAAACAGGGTATCACTCCTGGAAGACAGTTCATTCAAAACTGAAAACACAGTCAACGATATACAGAAGATATTACAACAACACAC
>PVJS01038778.1:0-19224 GCA_004027185.1 Glis glis
CGCTCCCGCTCAGGCTTGCCTAGACTGACTGTTCCTCCGCGAAACCTCAGAGCACCCACACCTGGCCAGGAGAACGAGGGGGAGCACCCACACCTGGCCAGGAGAACGAGCGGGAGCACCCACACCTGGCCAGGAGAACGAGGGGGCGTGGCCAGGCCGCTGGCAGAGCAGTGAGACCCTCACCTAAGGACTCCCAAGGCCCCGCACCTGAAGGGCCAGCAGGACCTCCTCACAGGTGCCAGGCCAGGGAGAGGGCTGCCCTTAGAGGGCAACCACCTGTGGCAGGCGCTGACCTCTGCTGCCTGAGCCAGGACCCCCCCCAGGAGGAACCAGCTTGGGAGGTGGGGTGTTTACCAGGTCTCAGATGGAGAGCAGGGCCTAGAACCCCCCTTCCCCTGCTGTGGGAAGCCCAGCCTAGGACCATGACAAAGGACGGTGTGGGGAACTGGTGACTGCCCTGAGGTGGCCCAGGGTTCCCGCACTGCAGGGTGAGAACATATCCCCCTGCTCAGAATACACACTGGGGAAAGGACAGTGTCCTGCAGCTGTAACAAATGCTGCCGGGTATCGGATGTCCAGGCAGAACAACAGGAACTGCACCCTTGGCTTCCACCAAATTAAAAAATCAACTCAAGATTTAAAAGTCAGACATGAATTTGTAAGATTCCTAGAAGAAATAAGGGAAATATGCATACTAATTTCTAATTAGACTAATTTCTTAATCTTAATTTCTTAATCTTACTATAAGCTTTAAAATAGACTTTTTCTCAGTAATATTTGTTCCAGTAGCACTATTTGTAGCATGGTCAATTATAGAATTTTCATTATGATATATACACTCAGACCCTTACATCAACCGCTTTTTCAAATACCTATTACTTTTCTTAATTATATAATTACTTTAGTAACAGCTAACAACCTATTTCAACTTTTCATTGGCTGAGAAGGTGTAGGGATCATATCATTTCTATTAATTGGCTGATGATACGGACGTCCAGATGCTAATACAGCAGCCCTCCAGGCAATCCTATACAATCGAATCGGAGACATTGGTTTTGTCCTCTCTATAGCATGATTCTTCATACATTGTAACTCACGAGAATTTCAACAACTTTTCATCATAAATTATCCCAATATTCTTCCTCTTAGGACTTATTCTAGCTGCAGCTGGAAAATCAGCACAATTTGGTCTTCACCCATGACTTCCCTCAGCTATAGAAGGTCCTACACCTGTCTCAGCCCTACTTCACTCTAGCACTATATAGTTGCAGGAGTTTTCCTTTTAATTCGATTCTATCCTTTATTAGAAAATAATCAACTTATTCAATCAATTATCATATGTTTAGGCGCTATTACAACCCTATTTACAGCAATTTGTGCTCTAACACAAAATGACATCAAAAAGATTATTGCCTTTTCTACCTCTAGCCAATTAGGATTAATAATAGTTACTATTGGTATTAACCAGCCCTATCTAGCTTTCCTCCATATCTGCACCCACGCATTTTTTAAAGCCATATTATTCATATGCTCTGGATCTATTATCCATAACCTAAATGACGAACAAGACATTCGAAAAATAGGAGGTCTATTTAAAACTCTACCATTTACCTCATCCGCATTGACAGTAGGAAGTCTTGCACTTACAGGAACACCTTTTCTTACAGGATTCTATTCCAAAGACTTAATCATCGAATTCGCCAACACGTCGTATACCAACGCCTGAGCCATATCAATTACACTTATCGCCACTTCCCTCACAGCTATTTACAGTACACGCATTATCTTTTTTGCCCTCATAGGTCAACCACGATTCCTCCCCTTAAGTCCTATTAACGAAAATAACCCACTACTCAATAATGCCATTAAACGCTTGTTAATTGGTAGCATTTTTGACGGATTTCTCATCACCAATAATATAATCCCTATAAGTATCCAACAAATAACCATACCATGATATCTTAAATTAACAGCCTTAATTGTTACTATCTTAGGATTTATAATAGCTATAGAACTCAACAACCTATCTCTTTATTTCAAATATAAAACCACCTCTCAACATATAAAATTCTCTAACCTCCTAGGATTTTTTCCATCAACTATACTCCGCCTATTCCCAAACACAAATCTACTAATCAGTCATAACTCAGCATCCACTCTTTTAGACTTAATCTGACTAGAAAAATCCACTCCCAAACTCCTCTCCTCTACTCAACTTATAGCATCTACTCTCACCTCAAATCACACAGGATTAATCAAACTATTTCTTATCGTTCCTTCTATCTATACTTATAGTAATTACATTAATTATCTAATTACCACGAGTAATTTCAATCACAATAAAAATACTAACAATGATCAACCCGCCACAACTCAATCAACTCCCATAACTATACAAGGCAGCTACACCCATTGAATCTTCACGAATAAGACCTACATCATCACCCTCAAACAAAACTCAATCCTCTAACCCATTAAAATTCACCACAACCTCAATTTTATCATAACCTTTCATTAATAAAATTAAAATAATCTCTACTACAAACCCTGATAGTAACATGCTTCAAACTAATATATTTGAACCTCAAGTCTCAGGATACTCCTCAGTAGCCATAGCTGTTGTATAACCAAATACTACTAATATTCCTCCCAAATAAATAAAAAATACTATTAACCCTAAAAAAGAACCACCAAAGTATAACACAATTCCACAACCAACCCCACCACTTAAAATTAAACCCAATCCACCATAAATAGGTGATGGTTTTAAAGAAACTCCTAAAAAGCCAAAAACAAAAAACATGCTTAACAGAAATAAAATATATGTCATAGTTTTTACATGGAATTAAACCATGACTAATGACATGAAAAATCATCGTTGTATTTCAACTATAAAAACACTAATGACAAACATTCGTAAATCCCACCCTCTCATTAAAATTACTAACCACTCTTTCATTGACCTGCCAACCCCTTCAAATATTTCAGCTTGATGAAATTTTGGATCCCTTCTAGGAGCCTGCTTAGGAATTCAAATCCTAACAGGCCTATTTCTAGCCATACACTATACATCAGATACAATAACAGCATTCTCATCCGTTACACATATCTGCCGAGACGTAAACTACGGCTGATTAATTCGCTACATACACGCAAACGGAGCCTCTATATTCTTTATTTGCTTATTTCTTCATGTAGGCCGAGGAATATATTATGGATCCTACATATTCATCGAAACATGAAATATCGGTATCATTCTGTTTGCTGTTATAGCAACTGCATTCATAGGCTATGTCCTCCCATGAGGACAAATATCCTTTTGAGGAGCTACCGTAATTACTAATCTTTTATCTGCTATCCCTTACATCGGTACTACCTTAGTAGAATGAATTTGAGGCGGCTTCTCCGTAGACAAAGCTACCCTATCCCGATTTTTCGCATTCCACTTTATTTTACCTTTCATCATTGCAGCCCTAGTTATAGTTCACCTTCTATTTCTTCACGAAACAGGATCTAACAATCCATCAGGATTAAACTCAGATTCCACCCCTATTTCACAATCAAAGATATCCTAGGCTTACTCCTACTTATCTTTCTTCTCATAACCCTAGTCCTATTCTCCCCAGACTTATTAGGAGATCCTGATAACTATACCCCTGCCAACCCACTAAGCACCCCTCCTCATATTAAACCAGAATGATATTTTTTATTTGCATATGCCATTTTACGCTCTATTCCCAATAAACTAGGAGGAGTTCTAGCCCTAGTATTTTCAATTCTAATCTTAGCTGTCCTCCCACTACTTCAATTCTCTAAACAACGGAGCATAATATTCCGCCCTCTTAGCCAATGCCTATTTTGAATTCTCACAGCTGATTTATTCACCCTCACATGAATTGGCGGACAACCAGTTGAACATCCCTTCATCATTATTGGCCAATTAGCCTCAATTCTATACTTCTCAATTATTCTTTTTCTTCTACCCACATTTAGCCTACTAGAAAATAAACTCTTAAAATGAAGAGTCCTGGTAGTATAATTTATTACTCTGGTCTTGTAAACCAGAAATGAAATACTTATTTTCCCAGGATATTCAAGGAAGAAGCTTTTGCTCCACTATCGACCCCCAAAGCCGAAGTTCTACTTAAACTATTCCCTGACTTCTTCTTATGAAGGATTCACCTAAAAACATAAGTGCTTCCCCAGTATTGACAAAAATCTCCTTTTCAAATTCCGCCATGTACATCGTGCATATATGCACCTCCACATTAATAATGCTCTAATACATTATATGTAATATCCCCATACAACATAATATGTAATATCCACATATAATTATTTACCCCATGAATAATAATCAAGTACATATAAACCAACCGTACATATAACATTAATCTCAATACCCACATAACACACTCTCAACATGAACATGAATATGACACCTACACAGGAACACAGAAAATTCTCTACATATGTGAGTAAACATTACTTACTTAAGGGTGTTTACAATACTATGCATCTATGTCCCTACATATAAATTAATCTTTATAAAAATAAATCTTATTATTTTGTAACTTTTTAAAAATCTAGTATTATATGTACATTTGATATCTTAAAATTAATTGACTAATCTTACCCTACTTAATCTACTCCACTAACTATAACTTACATAATACTCCAACTTTCTACCCCATACTAGAAATAGTACTTCATACAATGATTTATTTTAAAACTTAAAACCAATACAACCACTACCTCTAATATTCATTATCCCAAATAATATATTCGTTAATGTAGCTTAATAAACAAAGCAAAGCACTGAAAATGCTTAGATGGGTAGCTATACCCCATAAACATAAAGGTTTGGCCCCAGCCTTCTTATTAGTTTATAGCAAGATTACACATGCAAGCATCTACGACCCTGTGAGAATGCCCTCTACGTCAAACAGACTTAAAGGAGCAGGTATCAAGCGCACATCACCGTAGCTCAAAACACCTTGCTAAACCACACCCCCACGGGTTACAGCAGTGATTAAAATTAAAATATAAACGAAAGTTTGACTAAGCTATGCTATAATTTTAGGGTTGGTAAATTTCGTGCCAGCCACCGCGGTCATACGATTAACCCAAGTTAATAAGTTTCGGCGTAAAGGGTGTTTTAGATTATTCCCACAATAAGGTTAAATTCTGTCTAAGCTGTAAAAAGCCTTTGCCAGAGAAAAAATAATGTACGAAAGTCACCTTACTAAAATCTGAATACACGATAGCTAAGACCCAAACTGGGATTACTATGCTTAGCCCTAAACATAAACCTTTACTAACACAACCGTTCGCCAGAGTACTACAAGCCACAGCTCAAAACTCAAAGGAGTTGGCGGTGCTTTATATCCCTCTAGAGGAGCCTGTTCTATAATCGATAAACCCCGATAAACCTCACCACTTCTTGCTACCACAGCTTATATACCGCCATCTTCAGCAAACCTTAACAAGGAATCAAAGTAAGCCCAAGTATTAACATAAAAACGTGAGGTCAAGGCGTAGCCCATGAAGTGGAAAGAAATGGGCTACATTTCCTTTCCCAAGTATATTCACGTCAACTTTTATGAAACCTAAAAGTAAAAGGCGGATTTAGTAGTAAGCTAAGAATAGAGAGCCTAGCTGAATAGGGCCATGAAGCACGCACACACCGCCCGTCACCCTCCTCAAGCATGAACATTATTAACCCATAATTTAATTTCTACACTTTGCAAGAGGAGATAAGTCGTAACATGGTAAGTAAGCATACTGGAAAGTGTGCTTAGAGTAATCAAAATGTAGCTTAACCAAAGCATCTGGCTTACACCCAGAAGATTTTATTCATATAAACATTTTGAACCAAACCTAGCCCATCTAAATTCAACTTAACTAACATACTTTATATAAATCAAAACATTTATCCAAATAAAAGTATAGGAGATAGAAATTATTATACGGCGCTATAGATAAAGTGCCGCAAGGGAAAGATGAAAGAATTCTCAAAGTGAAATAAAGCAAAGATTAAAACTTTTACCTTTTGCATAATGAATTAACTAGAAATATCTTAACATAAAGAATTAAAGTTGAATACCCCGAAACCAGACGAGCTACTTACAAGCAGCCATTTAGGGCTAACCCGTCTATGTAGCAAAATAGTGGGAAGACTTATAAGTAGAGGTGAAAGACCAATCGAGCCTGGTGATAGCTGGTTACCCAGCACATGAATCTTAGTTCAATTTTAAACTTACCCAAAGAATTCTCAAATCATAATGTAAGTTTAAATTTTACTCTAAAGAGGGACAGCTCTTTAGATAAGGAAATAACCTGTAATAGTGAGTAAACTTTATATTATTCCACAGTTGGCCTAAAAGCAGCCACCAGTTAAGAAAGCGTTCAAGATCAACATTTAATTAAACTAAATTTACTATTTCTAATTTAACTCCTATTATTACCACTGGGTTAATCTATTTATAAATAGATGAAAATATGTTAATATAAGTAACGAGAAAGCCTGCACCACCACACCCAGCTTGGTGTACCTTGTTGTGTTCCTGAAGACAGAATTCAACAGAATTCTACCTCCAAGCTTCACCCCCCTCCTGCCCTATTTTATCATGTAACAGGGTCTTTTTTATTCTTTTTTTTTTTTTTTGCAGGACTAGGGATTGAACCCAGGGGCATTCTACCTCCAAGCTACACCCCCAGCCATTTTTGTGTGTTTTGGTTTGAAACAGGGTCTCACTAGAATACACAAGAAACTTTAAAAAGATCACACACACACACACACACACACACACACACACACAAACCCATAAGGACTTCAGATAATGGGGGAGAAACTCCAGTAGACCAAGGGAGGTGGTCTAGGAGAAGCGGGCGGAAATGGTCAATGAATCATTTCCATTGACATTGTCTACATATGTGACAATACCAGTGTCAATCTCCATATCCTATATGGGGAAGGGGGTGTGGGGAGGGAGCCAGGGGAAAGCCCGCCAAGCGCTGTGTGCATCTATGTCCCTATCACTATCAACTACATTATGATATAAAACTATAATGCACCAATGAAAGTATGAAAAAACCCAATCAAAAAATGCCAACCGACCTAAATAGACATTTCTCAAAAGAAGAAATGCAAAAGGCCAATGAATACATGAAAAACTGTTCAACACCATGAGCAATCAGAGAAATGCACATGAAAACTATACTGACATTTCATCTAACTCCACTTAGAATGGCAATCATCAATCACAGAAACAATAATGCATGCTGGCAAGGACATGGGGAAATGCGAGCTCTCGTGCACTGTTGGAGTGATAGCAAAATCAGTACAGCTGCCATGGAGATCAGCGTGGGGGCCTCACAAGACCAGTTATGGAAGCACCCTACGACCCCGACATACCTCCGCTGCGTATGTTTCCAAAGGAATTGAAGTTAGAATATTATAGTAATACACGCTTAGCACATTTATAACCGTGCAACAGTCAAGCTACTGAATAAACACGGGTGTCCATCAACAGAAGAATGGGTTATAAAACTGTGGTGTATACACATAATGGAATATCACTCCTCCCAAAACAAAAATAAACCCATGTTATTTGCCGAAACATGGATGACACTAGAGAATAGTTTGCTAAGTGACAAACCCAGTCACAAAATAAGAAGGGTCGGATGTTTCCTCTCATATGTAGAAGCCAGGGAGAAATTAGGATACAAAAGGGACTCCAGATAAAGGGAAAGAAACCCCAGGGGCATGATGGGAAGGGGGTCTAGAGGATGGAGACTCGATGAAGGAACACTTCAAATAATGCGACACACATACAAATGCATCAGTGCCGATCTCATTATCCAGCACAGGGAGGGGAGGGAAGAGGATGGGATCCGGGGAAGCTCACCGCGTGCTCTCACCTTCATTATGCTGCATGATTACAAAAACGGTATTTTTTTCTTTATGGCTGAGTGGTAAGAAAATAGATGGAACTTAAAATTATTATGCTAAGCAACATTAGCCAGTCTCAAAAAGCAAATTGTTTTGTGTCTTCTCCCTATATGGATACTAGATAAAAATTGCAAAACAAGGGTAACCTCGGATGCAGGAGCAGAGACTCCGATGGAGCGATGGACGGGGATCGGGGGAGGGAGGACAGGGCGAGAGATGTAAAGAAGTTCACGGCTGAGACAACGCTATGGATATACATTACACCACTGCCGATCTCAAAGACGCCAACGGGAGAGGGGGAGTGAGGGGTGGAATCCAAAATAGAGTGACAACTGGTGTGCGCACGTCTGTGTCCACACCTCAGTGTGATGTGTAATCACAATGCACCGATAGAAGCATGCGTTTTAAAAAAGCAAAACAGCGGTAACACAAGACAGACACATAAGTAAAAAAATCAATATTAAATTGTCCATACTATTCAAAGATATCTGAGAATTCCATGAATTCTCTATCAAAGTCCCACTTACAGTTTTACACAAATAGGAGAAATAATCATAAAATCTGCACAGAGTCATAAAAGACCCGGAATGGCAAAAGAAATACGAAGCAAAAAGAAACAGAAAGCATCATTACAGCTCCCAACTTCAAAACGCATCACGAGTGTATAGTCATTTAAACTCTACTGTTAGTAAAGACACAGTTCTATGCAACAGAATTTAAAAACCAGAAATACAACTCCTACGTGCTCATGAGACGTCTGAGAAGGTTACCGAGAGAAGACACAATCGGTAACGATGCTCTACTCAACAGACGGTACTGGGAAATGATATCCCCTTGAAAAATAATACAACAAATCTGTATCCTATATCATATGCAAAACATAAACTCAAAAATTGGTTAAACATTTAAGGGTATCAGAGGAATGAATCAATGATGGCTCCTGAGCACAATGAAACCAATTAGGAATCAACATACACAAGTCCAAAGAAGACACATCCACAGAAAGGGTTTGGGGTCCCCCTAAGGTCTCCCATGAAGGCTGATTGCAAAAGGCAAACTATTAGAACTAAGGAATGAATTCAATGAAGTTGCAAGGTACAAAATCAGCATACAAAAATCATTAGCATGGCCATACACCAATAATGAATTGTATGAAATAAAATAAAGAACTCCCATTTACATAGCTACAAAAATATGTAAGAATTAACTAATGAGGTAAAATACCTCCACAATGAAAATTATAAAATAATGGGAAAAGAAATTTAAGAAAAAAAACTATAAATACATCTGTGTTCATTCACTGACAGAATTACTATTATTCTTGTCAATGGGGAATAAAGCCAAGGGCATTTTACTTCCAAACTACATACCCATTGCTCTTATTTAATGTTTTCTTTTGAAACAGGAACTCATTAAGTTGCTGAGGCTGGCTTCAAACCTGTGATCCTTGTGCCTCACCCTCCCCATTACTAAGATTATAGACACCAGCCACTATGACTGGTAAGAAGAATCAACATTATTATAATGTCCATATTCTCCAAGAAAATTATAGATTCAGGGCAGTCGCTATAAAATATGCAATACTGTTCTTGGCAAGAACTATAAAAACATTTCTAATAGCTACATGGAAGCCAAGCATAGTGGTACACAGCTTTGATCCCAGTACTGAAGAGGCGAGACAGGATGATCACAGGCCAGAGGTCAAACTCAGCAACTAAGCACGGCCCTCCACAACTTAGTGACACCCTGTTTCAAAGGAAAGACAATAAAACGGGGAATAGGGTGTAGTTCAGAGGTAGACTGCCCTTGCATTAAATCCCCAATACAAAAAAAAAAAAAACAAAAACAAAAAAGGAGATAAATGGATCCACAAAAAGCCTACCGGCAAAGCCACCTTGTGTAAAGAATAAAGCAGGAGGCGCTACCAGATCTGACTTCAAAATACACTACAAAGCTGTAGTAATCAACACAGCATGGTTTGGCATAAAAACAGACACAAAGACAAATAGAACAGCACGCAGAACCTAGAAACAATTCCGCACATCCAGAAGCAACTGATTTTCCATAAAGTTTCTGAGAGGTGCATTGGGTAAGGGGCAGACAGACTTCTCAACCAATGGTGTTGGGAAAACTGGATATCCACATAAACAAAAACATAGTGAGACCGGTATCTCTCACCAGTTACAAATCCTGACCCCAAACGCATTAGAGACTTAAGTAGAAAACCAAAAACTATGAAACCACCAGTAGAAAAGACAGGAGAACTGCTGCAAACATTTCAATGAGCAAAGACATTTTATGTACAAGTCACGAAAAGCATAGGAAACATGCAAAATGGTGAATAGACAATAGCTAAAAAGCTTCTTTTTTTGCGGTACCGGGGATTGAACCCAGGGACATTTTACCTCCGAGCTACACCCCCAGCCCTATTTTTTATTCTTTATTTTGAAACAGGGTGTCACTAAGTTGTGGAGGGCTTAAGTAGCTGAGGCTGACTGTGAACCTGCGATCCTCCTGTCTCAGCCTCCCAAGTGCTGGGATTACAGGCGTGCGCCACCACACCTGGCTGCTAAAAAGCTTCTTAACATCAAATGAAACCTTCAACAGAAACAGGATCCTGCCACGGCCTTGCCTTCTACGAAGTCTGCGTGAATACACGCACGACGTGGCAAAAGCTTCAAGGAAGTATGCCCGTAGAAAAGATGGCCTGGCAAAATCCTCTATTTTCTTGGCTGATCTCTCTTTGCTGTAAATGCCACGGCCTTACCTCCTACGGAGTCTGCGTGCATACACGCACGACGTGGCAAAAGCTTCAAGGAAGTATGCCCGTAGAAAAGGTGGCCTGGCAAAATCTTCTGTTTTCCTGACTGTTCTCTCTTTGCTGTAAATTTCTTGTATTCTCTTAATCTTTAACAGGTATGGCTCAGTGAGCACAGTGTTTTGTTCAAAATCATCAACTGTGCCTTATGAGAAAAATAGGCGAGTCTTTCCCAGGAATGTGACTTCGGCCCCAAACGCCGCTCCCATATTCTTAAAAGCTATTTTTGAATTAGCCCAAAAAGGCAAAGGGGGCTTAAGAATAATTGTAGATGGGTTACAACAGAAAAAGCTTTTTGTGGAAACTTCATAGAAATGGTTTTAAGAATGGTTTGAAAGAGATTTAGAAATTTGGAACAAAAAGAATTATAAAAGTTTAAAGTAAGAAAGCAATAACAGGTACTAGTTAAACATTAAACTCTTGCCCTGTAGCCATAACCTCAATTTCCCATAGTTTAGGTGCAAAAACCATGTTTAACAGCTGCCCACAGCATTATACAAAACAAGACGTATGCTCTGACGTGCCCGCGACATTATGCCAAACAAGACGTATGCTTTGACATTTATTTACTCTTATAGCTTTGCATTGTTACCTTTTAGGAATCATTAAGAAATTATTAAGATTGTATAAACCGTAGGTATAAACAATGATCAGCTGATTATGTATTCTGTTTCCTTAATCATTATGTATAAAATCCTTGCCTGAAGCTTTGCAAAATACACTCAGATACAACACCCTTGAGTTGTGTCTGTTTGTCACCCATCGCCGACTCCTTGCCCACCATCCCGAGACCCCTGTCCCGTCGGTCTCAGTTTCCCGGCTGAGCTGGTCCGTCGCAGGATCCAAAGGCAAACTAAATAATGGAAGAAAATGTGTGTCGTGTGTACATCAGACAAAGGGAGGATATCCAGTATGAGAAACTCTAAAAAAGAATAGCAAAAATTAAAAGTCCCTATTAAAAACTAAGCAACACACATGAATACACATTTACAAAACAAGAAATAGAAAAAGCCAACAGGTGCATGAAAGACACGATCAACATCACTAATCATTATGGAAATGCAGATCAGAACAAAGTTGAGATATCACCTGACCACAGTAAGATGGGCTGGTGTGAAAAAGGCAAAGATAATGAGTACTGACAAAGACACAGACGAGAGACCCCTGGCACACCACTGTGGGAATGGAAATTAGTGCAAATAATCAGATACCAGTACACAGGTTCCTCAAAAATATGAAAACACAACTAGTATGTGATCCAGTGATCCCGCCATTGGATAGACGTCTAAAGGACTTGAAATCAGTACATCAAAGACACAGCTGAACTCCCAGGATCATGACAGCTCTGTGCACAATCATCCAGAACTGGACACAGACTAAGGGGCCATCAACTGATGAGTAGATGAAGATTGTGTAATGCACACACAACAGAATACTATTTAGCAACACAAGGAATGCAACACCATCACCTGTGACAACATGGAAAAAACTGGACATCGCTATGTTAAGTAAAATAAGGAAGACACAGAAAGAAAATACTTCATGATCTCACACATAGGTGGAATCCTAAAAGTTGCTCATAGATGTAGAGAGAAAAATAATGTTCTAAGACTAAGGAGAGCAATGGGGCAGGACGAAATGGTAAAACTTTGATCAAGTTACAGTTTCTTACAAGAAACTCGAGAATACTATTGCACAGAAAAGAGAATACGGATAACAACAGTATACTGTATATTTTTTAAAACTGAGAAGAAAAAAATCCCGATTAAAGAAATCCCTATTAAAATACAAATATTTTCACTTTCATTTATCAAGACATGATGTGTTTCAGGAGGTAGTTATGTTTAAATTACTTTGGAAATTACATACTGTAACCAGGCACAGTAGTGTACATCTGTAATCCAGGACTCCAGAGGCTGAGAGACGAATACTACAAATTAGAGACAAGCTCTATCAATGTAGCAAGACTATCAAAATAAAATAGAAAAAGGACTGGCGTGTAGCTGAGTGGTAGACTGCCCCTGGATTTAATCCCCAGTACCTAATGGTACCTCATTAATCCATGGTACCTCATTAGTATGCACACTTTTGTGTTCTTATCTTTCTTTTTTATCCTTTGTGTTTTCATATATCAGTTGAATTTAGTTTTTTAAATGACCGCAAAAGTGCAGGATGTAGTGAAATATCCCTGTATTCCAAATTTCTCAAGATGCTGTCACAGAGAATCACAAGTTCCACAAAATGCCCTGTTAATTAAAAAAAAACTATCTCAATCCAGAGCAATAAGACAGGAGAAGGAAATTAAAGCAATACAAATAGGGAAAGAAAAATTTAAATCATCTCTGTTTGAAGATCAACAAAAAAGAAAGAAAAAGATCAACTAGAAAACTTCTAGAGCTAATAAACAGAAACAGTAGAATACAAAATCAACTGACAAAAATCAATAGCTTTTCTATACACCAAAGATAAATCCACTGAAGAAGAAATTTCAAAACCAATTCCATTCACAATAGCCTCGAAAAATTAGGAATAAACTCAATCAAGCACGTAAAGACCTGAACAGAGAAAATTATAAAACACTAAAGAAAGAAATTGAAGAAGATCTCAGAACACGGAAAGACCTCCTATGCTCTTGGATAGGTGGAGTAATATCAAAATGGACATTCTGCCAAAAGCAACCCACAGATCCAATGTAGCCCTTATAAAAATACCAATATCATTCTTCATAACATTAGAAAAAATCAATCAAAAACTCATATGGAAAAAGAAGGGACCCAAAATAGCCAAAGCAATCCCGGGCAATAAGAACCAGGCTGGAACCTGGGCGCGCTGTCTCTCACCTGTAATCCCAGTTCTTGAGAGGCTGAGACGGGAGAATTGCAGGTTAGCAACCAGCCTCTGCAACTTAGTGAAGCCCTCCGCCACTTAGTAAGACCCCCTTTCACAATGATAATTAATTAATTAATTAATTAATAAAATACTGCTGGTTGTCTAGCTAAGACATAGAACACCCCAGCGTTCAATCACCGATAGATATCACACACAGAGAAAGAACCATCCAGAAGGTATCACGATACCTGATTTCAAATTATATGACACAGATATAGTAATAAAAACAACATAACATTGACCAAAAGCTGGCCACAGGATAGAAAATACAGAAATGAATCCTCATATTTATAGCGATTTCACTTTTCACAAACATGCCAAAAAACACACTGGAGAAAACACAGCCTTTTCAACAAATAATGTTGAGAAAGCAAGTCATCCATTTATATAAGAACAGAATGAAACCCAAACCTCTCACCCTACACAAGAGTCAACTGAAGATGGATAAAGGACCTAGAAATAAGACCACAGACTTTGCAAGTACTAGAAAAGGTCCTAACACCAATACTCCAACATACAGGCACTGGTAGAAACTTTGTCAATAAGAACCCCAAGCCACAAGAAATTCAAATGAGAATTAATAAATGGGATAGCATTAAATTACACATCTTCTTCACAGCCAAGGAAACCACCCACAGTCTAAAGAAAGAATCGACAAAACAGGGAAACATCTTTGCTATCGACTCCTCTGAGGGAGGACTAATATCTAGAATAAATAAAGAGCTGAAAAACTTACAAATAAAAAACAGATCAATTAAAAATGGTCAATGGAAGTTAACAGACACTTCTTAAAAGAAGAAATATGAATGGACAATCAATAATCAATATGAGCACAAATGTTTTACATCATTAGTCATCAAGTACCTGCATATCAAAACTACGGGGACATCAACTAACTCCACTAAGAATGGCGATCGTCAAAAATGCAACGATAATAAGTGCCAAGAAGGATGTGGGGAAATAGGAGTCCTTATATGCTATTGGTCATCCTGCAAATTAGTGCAGCTGCTATGGAGATGAGTGTACAGTTCCTCAGAAAACTGGAAGGTAACCACCGTAGGACCCAGCTATACCACTTCTGAATATCTTCCAAATAAGTCAAAGTCAGATTATAGCAATACATGCACATGCATGTTGCTAGGAATGAAATTCATGACACTCAAATTATGGAACCACCCTCCATGTCTACCAACAGATGAATGTATGACAATACAGTGGTATAGGCACACAATGGAATTTCACTTAGCCACAAAGAACAAGATTGTATCATTTGCATGAAAATGGATGGAACTAGAGAATGTTACACTAGGTGAGATTAGCCCGTCTCAGAAAATGAACAGTTAGATGTTTTCTCATACGTACAATCTAGACAGAAATCAATTAACAAAAAGGACTTCGGACAGAGGAGGAGAAACTCCAGTGCAGTGATGGATGGCATTTAGGGGAAGGGGGGAGGAGAGGACACTTGATAAAGGCAAAAGTACAAGTAATGCTATGTACGTACACAAAATTATCAACACCAATCTCAATAAAATGTAAGGGAAGAGGAAAGGGAGGGAAGAGTGTGGGAGCCACACTAAGTGCTGCGTGCATGTATGTTCCTATCACTGAACCTCATTATGATGTATAATTACAATGCACCAATAAAAATAGACATCAAAAGAAACCCTATCTAAAAATAAACAATAAAAATGACCGGGGATGTAGCTCAGTGGTAGAATACCCCTGGGTTCAATCCTCAGTACCAACAACAATGACGACAACCAAAAAGCAACCAATAAACGGTCGATGCAGCGGCACACCCCTGTGTTCCCAACTTCTCAGGAGGCTGCCGCAAGAGGATCACAACTTCCAGGCAAGCATTATACATTTAGGGAAACCCTACCTCAAAAATAAACAATAAAAAGGACTGGAGTTCAGCTCAGTGTTCGAATGCTCCTGAGTCCAATACTCAGTACCACAAAGACAAAATTAATTAAATTAAAATGCATTCAATAGAAAAATTAGAAAATCCCCTCAGACAAACAAAACTGAATGCATAACATCCCAACACTCATAAGATTCATCAAAAGGAAATTTGGAAAGGGAAAATTAAATGGGTAAATGCCTACATCAAAAAAAAAGAAAGAAAATCTGAAATTACCTAATTAAAATCCTCAAACAACAAGAGAAAGAAGATATAAGCCCAAATTAGCAGAAGAAAGAAAATATTCTAGATCAGGAAAGAAATAGGGCTTAGACAGGAATGGGTCCCCAAAAGCCATGTTTGGAAACTGAATTCCCAATACATCAGTGGGGGTAACTGGGACCATCTGTGAGGTGTTGAGGTCACCAGGGCTCCAACCTCACCCACATTCATGCATATTCATCATCCCTCCTTCCCTCCCTCCATCTCCTGACACCTCACCCCCATCCTCTTCTGTCATGGATGACACAGCAAGAAGGTCTCCACCTGATGGGACCCCTTCACTATGGATGTTTTGACCTCCAAAATTAAATTTCTTTTCTTCATAAATTACCCAATCTATGGTATGTTGTTAAAGTGACACAAAATGCACAAAGACAAATGCACAACAGAAAAACAGAAGAAATTCTAAGTAAGCAGTCTATTACTAGAAAAGGCAGGCAAAATTCACAAACTCTTAGTGATAATGACTCAGGAAACAAGAACAAAGACTCAAATAAAAGAGGTGGCATTGCCACAGGTGCCACAAAAATCAACACGACTACAAGACACTGCTACAGACAGTCTCATGCCTGTACAGTAGAAAACCTAGAAGACGTGATCCACAGTACTACAGAAAAAACCTCGAAAACACCATGATAAATAAGCAAAATCAAAACCCTCCTAACAAAGATAGGTACCTTTTCCCAAACTTGGAAATATTAATATCAACATTTCTTAACTTCTTCCAAAAAGAAAAAGAATATCCAATTTCAAACTATTTTTCTGAGATCAACAGGACATTTACTCAAAACCAGAAAAACATGACAAGCGAACTATGGGCTACAATCCAGGCTAGAACTACAGATAAAAATGCTCAATAAACTACAAAAATGACATTTTTCCACTAACTTGTGTTCTCCTGCTCCCGTCCCTCCTCAGATTGTACCTAGGACATCCCCCACGCTAACCATATACTCTACCATGGAGCTACTTGTTTGGTAAATCTGTAAGCATCCCTGCTCTCTTTTGGTTTACAGTTGCATCCAAACCTTTTTTTTAATCATTACTTTTAGTCTATATATTCTCACATGTAAAGCGATTTTTTTGCAGTCTGTATAGGCATCTTTTCTATTTATCTTTTCAAATATCAACTATCAGCTCATTTTATTTAATCCCTGCTTGGCAATAAATTAATAACAGGACATGGCTTAATATTGTCATTTCTTCCCTTGTTTTCTGGATTGTAATGGTTTTATCCCCCTCCGTTGAAGCTGGATGTAGTCGTGTGTGTGTGTGTGTGTGTGTGTGTGTGTGTGTGTGCGCGCGCGCACGCACGCGTGTGTGTTACTGGGGATTGAACCCAGGGGCATTCTACCTCTGAGCTATACCCTTCCAGTCCTTTTATTTTTTATTTTGAAACAGGGTCTCACTAAGTTGCTGAGGTTGCTCATGAACCTGTGATCCTCCTGCTCAGCCTCCCAAGTACTGGGATTGCAAGTGTGCACCACCAACAACAACTCTATCAGCAAACTATGAGAACTTAGAAGTGAATACAATAAAATTGCAGGATACAAACTCAACCAAGAAAAATCTTTATCATGGTTATATACCAATAGTAAACTGCCATAAAAATTTTAAAAACTGCCATTTACATAGCAACGATAAAATGGCTAGGAATAAATTTAATCACATAGCTGAAAGACCTCCACAATGAAAATTTTAAAACACCAAAGAGCCACACATAGTGATGCACACCTGTGATCCCAGTACTTGGGAGGCTGAGAAAGGAGGATTGCAGGTTCAAGACCAGTCTCAGCAACTTAGTGAAACCTTGTTTCAAATTACAAAATAAAATTTAATACATCTATACAGGTGTATTAGAAGGTATGATGCCCCTGGTTCAATCCCCAGTGCCAAACAAACAAATCATTGAGAAAAGAAATTAAAGAGGACTCAACAATAGTAGGAAAACATCCTGTATTCATTAATTGGAAGAATCAATATTATTAGTAGTCGTATTGGTACTACGGATGGATCCCAGGAGCATTCAACCTCTGAGCCACACCAAGACCCTTAATTTTTTTTATATTGAAATAAGTTCTCGCTTAGTTGCTGAGAGTTGCTTCAAACCTGTAATCCTACTGACTCAGCCTCCCGAAATCTGAGACCACAGGTGTGCACCACTGCACCTCGTAGGAAGAATCAACATTATTAAAATATCCATTCTCAGCAGGGTATGGTAGTGCACATCTGTTGCCCCAGTACTTGGGAGCAAAGACAGAAAGATCACATGTTCAATGCCAACCTCAACAACTTAGTGAGACAGTCGGCAACTTAGTAAGACCCTGTTTCAAAATAAAAAATAGAACTGAGGGTGTAGCCACCGAGTTGACTCCCAGTGTGTGTCTGTCTCTCTCTCTCTCTCTCACACACACACACACACACACACACACACACACACGTCCATACTCTTGAAACACTTTACACATTCAGTGTAATCCCTGTCAAAATAACAATAGCATCCTTCACAGAACTAGAAAAACAATTCTAAAAGTTAAATGGAACCACAAAATACCTATAATCAAAGCCATCATGAGTAAAATCAAGGAAAACTCATGACCACACCTGACTTCAAAACATACTACAAAGCTATAATAATCAAGACAGCATGGTTTGGGAATAAAAACAGACACATAGACACATAATACAGAACCTAGAAATAATCCCACCCATCTACAACCAACCGATTTTCCATAAAGGTGCTAAGAGGAGCTAAAAACATGCACTGACAAAGGGTATGCTTCTCCATAAATGCTGATGGGAAAACAGGATAGCCACATAAAGAAGGATGTACTTAGACCCTTCTCTCTCACCAGTTACAAATACAAACTCAAAATGCATTAGAGACTTAAATTTAACACCAGAAGCTATAAAATTACCAGGAGAAAAGATAGGGGAAGTGCTTCAGGACATTGCAAGGAGCAAAGATATTTTGGACAAGACCTGAAAAGCATAGAAAACAAAGTAAAAATGGACAAATAGCTAAAAAGCTTCTGCACATCTTAGGAAATGCTCAACAGCGTGCAAAGACAAACTACAGAATGGGGGAAAATATTTGCAATGTATATATCAGACATGGGGATGAGATCCAGTATAAGTAACTCTAAACACCAACATAAAAAAAAATCCCAGTTAAGCCGGGCGTGGTGGCGCACGCTTGTAATCCCAGTACTTTGGGAGGCGGAGACCGGAGGATCCGGGTTCGCGGCCAGCCTCAGCTTCTCTCTCTCTCTCTCTCCCTCCCTGTCTCTCTCTTTCTTTCTCCCTCTCTCTCTCTCTACTTAGTGAGGCCCTCCGCAACTTCGTGAGACCCAGTTTCAAAATAAAAAATAAAAA
>PVJS01038779.1:0-19169 GCA_004027185.1 Glis glis
ACAAACCTATAAGACTCAATCACTATCTGGAGCATGAAAGGGAGGGAAGGGGGAGGGAATAGGGTGGGATTGGAGGGAGGGCTAAATGTGCAATGTGTGCATGTATGATGTTCATACCCTGACATATATCAAAATGTATAATTATAATTTACAATGCACCAATAAATGAACATAAAAAGTTAAAAAAAAATAAAAAAAAAATAAAAAAAATAAAACTAAAAAAAAAAAAAAAGAAGAAGGTACGGGGGTACCAAATCAGCAATTTGAGATTCGGGAGAGGATATTGGTCAGCCTCAGTGTATTTTGGGGTTTGAACACTCTCCTGGGACTAGTGACGACTGCAATGGCAGCTTTGTAAGGAAGGTTCATGTGAGGTTGTTTTCCTATAGTTAGGACCAGATTTTACTACTTAGTTTAAAAAACAAATGTTTGACATATTATTGCAAAGACAAAAAACAAGTAATCTTATAAGTGATGTGTGTTTTGGCACAAAACTACCACTGTGATTGTCATTTCCTAAAACAGCCAGCAATTAGAGACCTTAAAAAATCCCTACAGTGTAGAAGGAATTTGGCTTTATATCTTGTGTGATACTATTATATTAATTATGAAAGCCTTTGTCTAACTGACTAGTTGGTAAGAATCATCAAATGGCACTGGGTAGCTCTCGTAACTTTTTAGACTCTTGTTTCTCACCATGAATATGGAAATAATATATGTCTTGCTCATTCCTTCCCCATTCTTCTTAAATATACTTTTATTGATGCATTACACATCAGTATGTATATTACACATTCATTTTTCTCTGGCCTCCTCAAACCTCACACACAGCCTCCCTCTTTACCCTTGGATTAGCCCCACTTCCTACCTCACTGAGGAATCAGAAGCACTCAGCCAAGATGCCTTTTCCCCTCAAATCAGCAAACTGCATCAAAATCCTCCTTTTCCCATAGAGAACTATCCTGTCTCATCCCAGGCAGCCCCTCCACCTGTGCCGTAGGCCCAGCGCTTACCTTCTCTCACCTTCTGCAGAACTCACCCTGGAGTCACACCCACATCCCTACTGCACCGCCAATTTCTCCTTGTCTTTGTAATCATTCCCATCTGCATAAACACACACTTAAGTAGCCTTCGTCTTTACAAACCTTTCCTTGATTGCTTATAGGATAGGTCAGCAAAATTTCTTGGAAAAGTTGTCACCTGCTCTCTTCATTTCCTTAAATCCCACTTATTCTCCAATCCATGCCAGTCCAACCTCCTTCCCCACCACCCCAGGAAACCACTACTGGCTGGGCCACCAGGAGCCTCCATAGGCCAAATCCACGGCCTGTGTTCAACACTATTGCTCACATCTTCCTTCCTGAAATACTTTCTTCTGTTTATGCTTTTCTTGTCTTGGTGGAAAACATTTTCATAATTATTTATCAATTAAAATGTCTATACATCTTTTAAATTTCTCTTGGTGCATTGTAATTATACATCATAATGAAGTTCAGAGTGGTAGAGACATACATGCACACAGCACTTGGTGAGCTTCCCCCCGGCTCCCACTTTTAATACAGCACTCCTGATTACTCCTCTCTCTGCTGTTTTTCAGTCTCCAACCTGAAACATTACATGCAGCTGCATCCTGGGTGCTGCCATCATCTCTAGCTGCATCTGTCCCTAGATGATCTCATCCAGACCCAAGCTGTGAATGCTCCTCAGCTCCCGGCTCCAAATTTATGTATCTAGCCCTAACTTTCCTGTGTTCCAGCATCCTTCTTGCCACCTCTTCTTGACATATAATAGGAATCTCAATATAAACAAAGCAGAACCATAATTCACCCAGACATACAAACCTAAAACATAGAAGTCATCTGTAATACCATCCTGTTGATCATTCCTCACATTCAACCCAACAGCAAGGACTGTTGGATCTGCCTCCAACATATATTGTAAGTGTGTCCACTCTTCTCCATCCTCAGGGCCCAAGTTTTCTAGACCGCCCTCTACTCTAACTTGCAATAGCATCCATGCTGGTGTCCTTATTTGCTCTTTCCCCCAAAAAAGACTTAGTATTTTTTAAACCTAAACTATGCAATGTCACTCTCTGCCTTCAGTAACTTTTCCTTCAGAATAAAATCCAAATTCCTTTCCTTCTCCTCCAAGGCCCTGCATGATCCAGATTGCCCCCTCCCTAGCTTCTCTCTGCACATACCACCCTTCTTTCTGCCCTCCACCCATATGCCAAGCTGTTTTCTATCTGCAAGCCTTGGGAAACTCTACCTCTTAGCATGGCTGGCTCCTTCTCTAGTCCTGAGGTCTCAGCTCATAAGTTACCTGCTGGAGGCCTTGGCATGCATCTGAAACAGTCACTGTGTATTAGAACATATCACTTCCCTGCTAGAATATCATTTCCCCAAGAGCAGCCTCTTTTATTTTTCTGTTCTTTATCTGCAGCATCTGGAATATTCCTTGCCAAACAGATATTTAGTTTAATGAATGAAAGAATGCCATCAGCAAAAGGGTTAGGAACAAATCAAAAGTGTTGTCATCTACCATAACTTCATATCCAGATGAGCATTTGGACGATCAGCTACCCATCATTTTTGGTTCAAGTCATTAATTCCCTTAAATGGAAGATGTTTTCTATAGCACAGCTTCATCATTTGAAAAATAGACAAAAAGCACTTGTTCATCAGTATTGTTCTGTTATATGCTTTAAATAATGCTTTGAGTTAAAAATACCAAGAAGAAATCCTTTTGTTGACTTTGGGGGTTGGGATGAAATTTACATCTCCCCTTTTGGCCTGTATTACTTTCCATGTATTTAGGTATGTGTCTCAAGGAGATTAGGGAGCCCAGAAATTGGGAATTCTCTGCTTAGAATGAACAGACTCATGGAGATGTTGCAAGTCTAAATTATGTCTTTGCTCTCAGCTTCCTCATGTCCCTCCAACAGCTTCAGCCCTAGCTCCTTGTAACTCCAGCTTCTTCAGTTCAACCCTGCACATCAGGAGGAGATGCCCAGGAACAGTGAGGTCACTGTGCTGTGAATGCCATTTGGCTCGGCAGAGTCCCTGGGACGTTGGGTCACTGTGCTCATGAAACCCACAGGAACCGTGGGCCTCTCCACAACCATGAATCTGCTGTAGCAGACTGCAGCAACATGCTCATGTACTTTGTCCCCTGCTTGCCATGCTAAAAGCAGCCCTTCTCAGACACACAGACACATGTCAGTTCTGAAAGCTTCCAAGTGCGTTTTCAATTCAAAAACCTAGAGAGCATCTTCAGAGTTGGGGTGGCTGTCTCAGTGAATCATCTAGATACTGATCCCATCAGTAGTAGCCGGTTGAGTCATCTTCTAAATGTGTGAATGATGGCTGCACAGAACCCGGGCAATGACAGTGGGAACCATAGCAGATGATGGCAGAAACCCTAGTAGACAAGGAAACAAAGCTACATTCATCCATCAGCTCAGGGAGGGGTCACACTGCTGCGTTTGTTGGTCAGGGTGATCTTACTGTTTGAACAGCCCATTTCCAAACTTCCGTAGCCTAACACAGTAAAGGTTTATTTATTTCTCATGTTACAATCCAATCAGATCATTGAGGGTAGTGAGCAGGCAGGGCTTCTCTGCCCCACACAGCCCTCCAGACACCCAGCCCCCTTCCCTCTAGTGCAGGGGTTCTTAACCTGGAGTTCACAGATCCCCAGTTCAGGGAGGAGGTAAACTGATGAGAGGAAGCATATCCTTATTATCTTTTTAACTATAAGTAATATGTCCTGCAATTATGATTGAAGGCATCAAACCATAATATTAGCACCACTAGTGACTATAATGCCAATAGAAATCATGGATATCCCATATCACGTTGTAATTTTAATAGATATTATGAAATATCATTTGTGCTTAACACTATTCTGAAATTATGGTTATTATTAGACCGACTTCAAGATCTTATTTAATCTGTTAGAGAGTGCATATATTACATATCACAAAAATAGTTTAACATTTTTATAATGGTATTTCAGTGTACTGGCTTATCTTTGTAATTCTATTTATTTTATTTTATTTGTTTGTGTGGTACTGAGGATTGAACCCAGGGGCATTCTACCTCTGAGCTACATCCCCAGCCCTTTTCATTTTTTATTTTGAAACAGGGTCTCACTAAGTTACTGAGCACTGGTCTGAAACCTATAATTCTCCTGTCTCAGCCTCCCAAATACTGGGATTACAGGCATAAGCTACCATGCTCAGCTCTTTGTATTTTATTTTCAACATTAGAAAATCACATCAGCCTTCAAAATGGTTCATGGCAAGCAAAAGAAAGCACAATCATAGTAACACTCTAATAGCTGCTGTTAATTGAACAATTACTCCTATTTGTGTTTTGCTGATTCCTTTCCATAACATCATTTAATCCTTATAATAACCTTATGGGATAGGTGCTAGTCTCCTACTGTATAAGTAAGAGCACTGGTGGACTTGAGAAATTAAGTCCAAACTGGTGCCCTCAGTCACTGTGCTGGACTGTTTTTGGAAAATACTGAGACCCTCATTGAAGAACATGGAATTGTGGACTGCTAGGAAGGATGGATTGTGGAGTCTGAATCCTAGCTTTTCGAGTACCTACATCATTGACCGGGCACTTTTTACTGAAGCTCTCTGTGTGTCTGTAGAATGGATATTACTTATAGCATCCCTCTTTTAGGATTAAATGAGATAAACATATAGAACACCACTTGGATAGTAAGTGCTCAATGAATGTGAGCCTCTGTTACTCCAGCCTAAATGCCACTGTGACCACCTTCATGAGAGTGATCTGAAACATTAAAGTAGAGCTCAGTTCTCATGAAGGATTTGGGAAAATGTCTGAGGTCACCAAGATTCTCACCAGCCAGGAAGGTCCTAGGATGGTGTGCTGAGTTACTGTCTAGAGTGTGGGGAACTGTCACTTTTCTAAAGAAGGAAAAATCATGATGGACAACAGAAAGCTAATATTGATGGATTAGTGTTTATTGCAATGTAACTCTCTCCCCTTCCTAGAACTCCATGAAGGTGATGTTCAAATGCCTGTGGAAGAACTGTGGCAAGGTGCTGAGCACCGCGGCAGGCATCCAGAAACACATCCGGACCATCCACCTCGGGTAAGCGGCCCTCCCCTCAGACTGGAGATGGCCACCTACACCCAGAGAACGTGCACCACCCTGTGCCTTAGAAGTCCTGGGCACCGGCCTGGCTTGTTCTTCCTTAGCACTAGAGATGTGGCCACTGCTGATAATAGGCCAGTATGTCAGAGGGCAAAGAACAAAGATTTAATGTTGGAAAGGCTTCCTAACTCGCTTACTCAGTCAGGTTAGCCAAGTCACCATGCTGAGCCCCAGTTCCCTCTGAAAATGACTATTAACACTGGCTCTGCACCGTCATGTGTGAGAAACATAAGATATAAAACCCTAAAAATAATAAACCCTAATAAAATAAGGGTTCCTAATCTCAGGTCTGTGGTTGTATTTCAGTGGGCCATTGAACCCCCTGATATTGTCTATAGAATAAAATGTGCATTTATTTTTCCAGTGGAGAGTATTCATGACTTTGAGCCTCAAAAGCGCACGCACATGCACACAGACGCTTTAAAAATCACCACACCAATCGACTCTACTGTTGCTCTTATGGTGCCTGATGGTCTAGCTCAATCTTGCCATTGCTCAAATAAGCACTTTATTTATAAAAGTCTACTTTTTTTATATTATATAACAACCTTTCTAAGGAAAGAGAAAGTGGCACTTTGGGAGCCCAGAGGTTAGAGCTCCGAGCAGGGGGCAGCGGCAGATCAGCAGTCTCCTGCTTCTGTCCTGAGTCCTTCTTGTCCAGGCATCTGGAACTCAGAAGGGACCCTGAGAAGCTGTAAGTTGTAACCAGCATGCATAAGGCAAACACAAACACATGGCCAAGCCTTCATGCTTAGACACAGAGGAGTCCTTTCAACAAGATGAGTGTAGAGAAATAAATGCAACAGTCGCTTTACTCAGTGAGGGATATACTTTAAAAACATCATCCGTTAAAAAGTAGTATAGGCAGAGGGAAAAGAAGGGGTTCTGAGGTGACTTTTGCTAATCTGTGAGGGTCAGCTCCATCAGTGACTATGGAGAGAAGCAGAGATCTGGCTCTCTAATGCTTCAGGCTGATATTCAGGGACACACCAGAGCCTTTCAGTTCAGGGCACCCAGAAGTCACCACGCTTTGGGGATGTGGCTCAGTACAGCTGTGCCTCTGCTCCCCTGGCCACAGGGTCTGCCTGCATGTGAAGAAATGCCACATTGAAATACTGCCGTGCACAATACCCTCACTGGTCTCCATCAAGGAAATCCTGCGGTCTCTTCCCCACCTCTCATTGTCAGGATAACTCACAACATAAATAGCTCAGAGTAAAGGTTTAGAAAAAACTTCCCAAAGAGTATTTGTTTTAAAGTCTATCTCTGCCCAGAAAACTGAATCCTGTTCAGCCCCACTCAGAAGCACACGCTCTATAACATGCACGTATTTATAGGCCATAAGTGGTATCACATGATTTTCCTCTGGGCTCCCAGGGTGCACTCACAGTGGGTGGAATTCAAAATGCAGCCACTTTATTTGCTTCCCTGGGATCCCCTTTTTACTGATGTGCTTTTAGAATTGCCTTGGCAAATTGCGGTTCCCTGCCAGCCAATGCCCAGGAAAGGGCCTGGGTTTGCAGGACTCCAAGGCCAGTCTACATTCAAAAAGCCCCAGCCCTGAGCTCTCTCATGGACTGGGAAAGACAACTGCCCTTGCCTTAATCCGTGAGCTCAACTAGGCCACTGTAGGGAGGAGGCATTTGTAATGATTGCTGGTTACATGTGGGTGTGGGGAGGGAAGTCTGTCAAGGCCCAAAGAAAACATGCCTCGCAGCTGATGTAGCTGCAGTGCACGCCATGCCAGTATAAAAAGTGCACTGTGTTTCTCTCAAACCTCATTCCATTCCTGTATTCGAGGGGCTGGTCCTTGTTCACCCCCTGTGGAACTCATGATCTCCAAGTCTATGCGTCTATTAGTAGCACTTGGCAACCAGCAGCAACACGGCCTGCCTTTGACTAGAAAGGAGATGGGGACCGGAGTAGAACAGTTGCTCATTCTTCATCCCACTCTCTGGGGTCTCTGAAGGTGTCAGTGGTATGCTGATCAGAAAGCCAAGCCCAAACAGACCTGATGTGGCGCAGAGACTCCCCACCAGACGCCTCGGCCCCCGAGCCCTGGGAAAATGGAACTAGGCTGGGAGACCCTGATTTGGCCAAAACAGAAAGGCCTGAGGAGTTTATTTTGGGTTTTATGTAGGGATCATGTGTAGGAAAACAAGTTTGTTTTGAGTCAGTGATCTATAGCTGCTGCTGGATGTGTCTATGAGATGAGGGGTGTCCGGCCTCTCACATCCCATAAAACCAGATATTTCCTAGAAATAAACAAACCTAATATTTTCTAGGGTAATAATTATTTTACTTAAGACTTTCAATGGGAAAGCACAGTTTTCTTTGACTCAGGGAGAACTTTGAAAGCACCCTGGAAGAGACTTTCCTAGTGAAGGCAAAATCTGAGAGCTTCTCACATCATCCTATGCTTACTTTGTGTCAGGTACACTTCTGAGCACTGTATTCACTTAATCCTCATGTCAAGCAGGTACTTTCATAATCCCCATGTTTTAAATGAAGAAACCAAGGCACACCTTGGCTGTGTGTAAGCTGCCAAAATCACAGCCACAGTTAGACGGTGTCAGTCAGGAACTGAGCCTATGAAATTCAACTCCAGAACCCATGGTCTACACTGCAGTACAACAACCTCAGCTTCATGCACCCATCCAACATTTAACAGGTACCTATCCTACGCCAAATACACTGATACGTGTGCAGTGGACCAAAGGTCAGCAACAAGACATAGCCCTAAGGGCACACAGCCACAGTGAAATGACAATTTAAAAAGAAAATTACAGAGCAGGGCTGGGGTGTAGCTCAGTGGTAGAGTGCTTGTCTGGTATGTATGAGACCCTTGGTTCAATCCCCAGCACTGCAAATAATAATAATAACATCAACAACAATAGAAATGTAATTAACTCAAAGGATGAACACCCTCACAGAGGACTAAGAGTTAGGAGTTAAGTCCTCACTCCTCACCTTCAAAACACATCCAAACTCAATTGCTCGACACTTGTACTCTTGCCCAGTCACTGCCAAAGCTCATCTGGATTATTAGTGGCAGCAGTCTCCTCCGTAGCCTTTTGCTCCTATGCTTGTCCTCCTGTCCTCTATTCTGTAATCTAGATATGAGCCAAAGGGATCCTTTAAAAAATAATTTAGATTTCTCAGCGCCATCAGTGGTTTCTATCACATCCAGAAAAAAAGCCAATACCATTGCCATGGGCCTCAAGCCCACAGGATCTTGCCTCTGCCTTCATTCCCACTGGCCGTTCTGCACTCGTGGGAGAGCAGCGGGCCCACCCGCCCACGGGCTTCAGGCCGCACTTCCTGGGTTCTTCCCACAGGTTCTGGCATGGTTTACCCCTCACTTTATTCAGGCAAGTGTCTGCTTAAATGTCACCTGCTCAGAAAAGCTTCCTTTGAGCACTCTGATCAAAATATAGTTCCCCTCCCCAATCACTTACCTTGCTTAAGGATACTCTAATGCTGCTTACTTTTTCTTTCTGAGATTTATCAACACCTGATACATTAAATGTCTATTTGCAGGTTTCCTGTCTGCCTCCCCCACTAGACTGTAAGTTCCATCAAGGCAGCATCTTTATTTTGTTCACTGTGATATTAGCAGGCCCTAGAACAGTCTGAATACAATAAATTGTTGTCAAAAGATCAAATAAATGGATTGCTTTAAGAGGTTGTCTTAATCCATTTTCTGATACCTGAGACCAGGTAATTTATAAAGAATAGAGGTTTGTTTGGCTCATGGTTCTGCAGGCTGGGAAGTGCAACACCACGGTGCTGACATCTGCTCAGCATCTGGTGAGGGCCTTCCTGCTGCATCATAACATGGTAGAGGACATGACATGGTGAGACAGAGCAAGCTGTTAGTTTGAGTCTCTCTTCCTCTTCCTTATAAAGCCACTAACGCCACCATGGGGGGAGCACCCATGATCTCATCTAATCCTAACTACCTCCCAAACACCATTTACATATGAGTTTGAGGATTAAGTTTCTGACACAAGAACTTTTGGGAGATACATGCAGATGGTAGCAGAGGTCAAGGAAGACTTCCCTAAAAGTGGCTAGTTGAGTGTTATAGGGTAAGCAAGAGTTTCTCAGGCAGACAAGAGAGAGGAAGAGCATTTCAGACAGAGGGAACAGCATGTGCAAGGTCCCACAGCAAGAGGATAGGTTGGCTGAGCACATCTGTTTGCTCTCTTCTGCATTAGACGTGTCGGAGACTCTGACTACAGTGATGGAGAAGAGGACTTCTACTACACTGAGATCAAGCTCAACACAGACTCCGTGGCAGATGGACTGGGCAGCCTGGCCCCGGTTTCACCCTCCCAGTCCCTGGCTTCACCTCCCACTTTCCCCATCCCAGATTCCAGCCGGACAGAAACTCCTTGTGCCAAAACCGACACCAAGCTGATGACACCGTTGAGCCGCTCAGCTCCCACCACCCTCTACCTCGTGCACACCGACCATGCTTACCAGGTGACCTGCCAGGGGCGGGGAGAGGCCTCACTCTGACCCTGACCAAAAGCAGTAGCCATCCGACCCGGGAGTGAAAGATAACTCGGGAAAAACAGCAGCACTCGCTGAAGCCCAGTAGCTAAGTTGATTTTCCTTTTTGCCTCTTAAAACCAAGATCTCACACAGATACCTTATTTTTGGATTCCCCAATGCTGGCTGAAGATTTCATCCCTTAGAGATTGCTATGAGGATTAACATCCTTAATAATAGGAAGCCCTCGGAATGGTGCCTAGCATATTGTATAAGTATCCTGTTAAATAAAAAAATGAAATAAGTGAAAAGCTGGGCCTTGGAAAGCTTCGGTACAGTGACAGAACCACACAGCACTTCAAATCTGTGACTTCGTACCCTGCCTTCTAAAGGGGCAATTCACGCTTTTAGACTAGAGTCGTGGTCTTCAGTGTCCCCCAGCTCAGCACTGTCAGCATCCCATGGGAACTTGTTAGAAATAGACATTATTGGGGACCCCCCCAGACCTACTGGATCAGAGCAGGGGCTGGACCCCAGCAGTCCCTACAGCAGATTAATTCATACTGAAGTCCTTAGAAACAGATCCTACAAATGCAGGACATGGTTAGAGCTTTTCCTCCCCTATAATTCTTAGCTACTTTATGCACCTTTTATAAATCTCCTTTACATACTTGTAATTGTATTCTCCTACCCATTTTTATTTTTAAAAACTTGGCATATAATTGAGTTGTATCTGATTAAATTAAAATAGCAAATTGTTTTAATCTTTCCCTGATCATTAAGTATCTACTTTTTGGTTTATCCAGTTTTTTCACTATCATTAATAACTCCATTTGTGTGTGTGTGTGTGTGTGTGTGTGTGTGTATGTGTGTGTGTGACTGGGTATTAAACCCAGGTGTATTCTAACTCCAAGCTACATCCCCAGCCCTATTTTATTTTTATTTTGAAATAGGATCTCACTAGGTTGATGAGTCTCACTATTTGCTGAGGCTGTCCTCGAACCTGCAATCCTCCTGTCTCAGTCTCCCAAGTACGGGGATTACAAGCACAGCTAATAACTCCATTATGAACATCTCTCTGCCTGTGGCTCTCATTGTTTTTTTTTTTTCTTTAAATTCTCAGAACAATTATCAAGTCATTTGAAACATGAATGAAGGAACAGTCTATGAATTTTGCTATGTGTTGCCAAGTACTTTCCAGTGGTACCAGTTACAAAACCACTGTCACTAGCCAATATAATTGTAATAAGAAAAACTAAGCCTATAAAGGAAGAATCAGCCACTTATTTAGCAGAACTCAAGAGCGATGGGATAGAACTGATAATTAAATTACTTCATGCAATAAATTTCATTCCTGACTCTTGCTATGTTGGTCAAAAAGAATAATTCATTTGTTCTTATTTGTCAGTTTTGCCCTTAGGTCAGAAATCATGGTCTTTGAATGAACTTAATTAAATCATTTTACTCATCTGTTTAATGAGAAAGTTGGAACATATACTAGGTGATGTCGAAGGTCTTTTCCAAAACATGTATTCATAATACATGGGACTTTTCTGTTTCTAGACATTATAAATATTCAGCATATAAAAGTTTAAAAACATCAAAGAAAGAAAATTTGTCCCTAGTCCCAACAAGCAAAACATATTAACAACTTGGTTAATATTTTTATATGTCCAACAAGACTTTGTTCTATGTGCCTATGAATAGACATTTTTAAGTACTCTATTGTAATACTGTCCTTACCCTGCTTTATTTTCTTTTACATAATATATGGTGAACATTTCCCCATGCCAATGAGTCTTCTTCAACAACATCTTTAATGACTCTTTGGGCATATCATGGTGTGTGTATCTGTTTCCCTATTACTGAAAATTCATAGTTTCCGGTTTTTACATATATTGCAGAAATATATATATATATATATATATATAAAACATGGTTCTGCAATGAACATCCTTGTGTTCATTTCCTTTAGGATGAGTTCTTAGAAGTAAAATAGCTAATCTTAGAAGTAAAATAGCTAATACACCAAATGCTAAGAATTTTGATACATATTACTAAATTATACTCCAAAATGATGTACCAGTATACACACAACCATTTCTCAACTTATTCAACAAGTTTATATTTCCCAATTTGATAGTGAAGAGTTACATATAGGTGTCCTAAAATAGGTATATGTACACATAATAAGATTTCTGTTCAGAAATTCACAGTCAAAACTGTCTTGGGCTGGGATGTAGCTCAGTGGGAAAGTGCTTGCTTAGTGTGTGCAAAGCCCTGGGTTCACTCCTCACGACCACAAAATAAAACAAAAATCTCGTTCTTGATAGATTTCTTAGATATATACAAAAAGTCTACTTATAACTACTCCCTTTTACCCTACTTAATCTCTACCAATTAGGTAATTAGTCCAAGTTATTAATACAACTGAGACCATTCCTGAGGCTCTACTGTGGTAAGAGAGCTTAAGACGCTGAGGAAAAATGTTCTTTCATAGGAACTTTCTCTGTTTTCTATTCCACAGGCCACACCTCCCGTGACTATCCCGGGGTCCGCCAAGTTCACCCCCAACGGCAGCAGCTTCAGCATTTCTTGGCAGTCTCCTCCAGTCACTTTCACGGGCATTCCAGTAAGTAAAAAACAAGCCAGAAATTTGGGCAAAGCCAAACATAAATTTAGAGACAAGCTGTAGAAATATGCAAGAAAAAGACAAAAGTCAGAATGCCAAAAGTACTATATTTTTTAAACAATATTTTCAAACTTATCAACAAGGTATCATATGGTTCAGAGAGGTCCAACTTCTCTGTGAAAAGATGCTTTGATTGGTATTTTAGAAAACTAGAAGAGAGTATCAACTGGTGATTAATAAATTGTTGGAAATATATTTCAGGGCTGGTGGTATATTTATATGTTTCCAAAAGACAATAGAATTAATAGCTGAACTCATGTCTTGTATGAAAATGGTGGTGTTTATCATAAATAACCTTATAAAATTTATTACTGTGAAGTTATTATTTTGTAGGTATCTCCCTTGAAGGTTCAAATTTAAATAAATTGAAATCATTTTTTCCTTCAAAGCCTGAATAATCCATGCTGATGGTTAATTTGAAAATAAATGAGTGCTAAAATATGCGACCAGACTTTTAAAAGTACATAAGAATTAACATACTAAATGATTATGTCTGATAAATCACCAGGATTCCTAACCATTCATTTAAAAATATATTGGATCTGGTATAGCTTATCACAAAATACCCACAGACCTGTACACTGTCTATGCTTGTGGTGGTGTGTAGCTTCTGATAAGGTTCAGAAAGTGGTTTCTGATAACAGATGTTACTTTATTTTTTTTCTCCACCCCTCCAAACAAGGTCCCCACGAAAGCTTTTCATTGTCAACCAATGGCAACTCCCGGAGGTTCCCAGCAAAGTCTAAACCTCCTGTGGAGCTGATAAAATGAAATGGCTGAATGAATTATGTTATGCTGTGATTTGCTGATGAATATTTATTAAAGTCCATAGAGGAATAGCCAACAATAAAAAGCATCCCACTGGCAGCAATTTGGGAAACGGTAGCTTCCAGAAAATACTCCTGGAATGTGGTTTTTAAACAATACCGTGGATCTGAAGTAATTATGAACGTGGCCTGTTTCTGTGAATAGCGGTAACTGCTAGCTGTTCTGAGAGTGACCTTGTTAGGAGACAGGAGAAGAGAGCAGCCTAGATGTGCGGGTATTAGTTTTCCTTCTGAGAAAAACATTGGTCCACTGATGTGGGTGTCAGAGGTTAACAGTCTGTCCTTTTGGGGGCTTTTTTCCTTGGTAAACATAAAAAGGCCCAGAGTAGCTCTCTGTATCACCATTGAGATAGCCCTTCTGTGCTAACCTAGAATGGTGCTTCCAACTACAGAATTATATTGACTTCCTATCTGGATACGTTAATTCCTGCCTTTGACTTGGGTTGAACTTTTGAAAGCATACACCATACTACTCATCTGACCCAAAAAAAAAAAAGTGTAGCATGTAGAAGGAACAACCCAGTTCAAATCTCTTTTCAGAGCCGGGCGTGGTGACGCACCGCTTATTATCCCAGTACTTGGGAGGCTGAGACTGGAGGATCCAGGTTCGCGACCAGCCTCGGCTAATTAGTGAGGCCCTCCGCAACTTAGACCCTGTTTCAAAATAAAGAATAAAAAATAGGGCTGGGGGTGTAGCTCAGAAGTAGAATGCCCCTGGGTTCAATCCCCAGTACCGCAAAAAAAAAAATCTCTTTTCAGATTACCTCACTAGAACTTTTCTCCTTTGCTTTCTTAACTAAATCATCTCCCTCTGAGCTCTAGAGAAGTCACTCTGAGTAGTTTTCACTAGCTCCCTGTCTTCCACAGTTCCCAAACATCTTATGGCAGGGTGCCAGCCAGGATACCATATACAGTTTGTTTTCCAACAATGAAAAAAAAATTTTTTTTTGCAGTACCAGGGATTGAACTCAGGGGCCTTCTACCTCTGAGCTACACCCTCGGCCCTAATTCTTATACTTTATTTTGAAACCAGGTCTCACGAAGTTGCGGAGGCCTCACTAAGTAGCTGAGGCCGGCCGGGAACCGGGATCCTCCGATCTCCGCCTCCCAAGTACTGGGATTACAAGCGTGCGCCACCATGCCCAGCCTCCCAACAATGAAATTTAAAAACGCTATGTGAACACTGTGTATATCTCTACTCTTATTTCAATGCCTGAGACTTTTTGCACAGTCCCTCTTTTCCCTGTGTTAGTTACCAGGGGCATTCTAGCAGAAAGCTTTGATGAAAAGTATACACTGGTAGCTGGGTTACGTAGGTATTCAATTAAACTCCTGAGTCAACCCCTAATTGTTTCTTTCACCAGACCATTCCCAGTTTATCTGGTTGTGTAATCTATTTCAGCCAAGACTTTAGACCATTTTAGCAGTCAAGTTCACATTCCTATTTTAAAATGGAAGGGAGTGGGGGTTCAAAGACTTTTGTTTTACTCTAGAAAGATAAGAAAACTATACCAGAGTATTCCTAAACTATCAATGCTTTTTTTTTTTTTAAGAAAAAGTGGGTGCTTGCTGTCCTCTTCCTCCTATTGGCAGGCTAGCTTTCCTAAGAATCTACACCACGCAGATGCAGGACTGTCTCATGTCCCCTGGCTAGGCACCAGCAGCTGTCCCTGAACTGCCCAAAAGTGCTCATCCTGGCCCCTAGAATGACAGGGAGCCAGGTAGAATCTAAGAACTTGGAAGTTACCTCCTAAATTATAGCTTCAGACAGAAGATCTCTAAGTTTAAAATTATAATAAATGAGTATTAATGATGGCCTCAGTTATGTCCAAATGGTAGAATAGAGCAGTTTCTACTTTATAAGATACATTTCAAAAGAAAATAAATAAAAACACCTTTCTCTTTGTACTCAAAAGCGCCAAGGTTGTCACCTTCCTTTAAGGTTTAGTTTTCTCCCTCATTTTTGAGACCTGGTATTGAAGACATATTTTGAACACTTCCTAGAGAGGGGGGGAAATCCCCGTCTAAGAAATTCCAAGGCTTGTAGGCTTTTACTTATTCATCTGCCTGTCCTAGATAGCCTGAACACTGGGCGTTAATGAGTTCCCTGAGTAAGGTCCCTTCCTGGTGGTGTATAGCCTAGAAGGCTGATCTGCATATTTACAAACACACTGCTCTAACTTCAGTGTTTTCAAGCCTTAGGCTATGAGGAGGGAAGGGGAGAGGAGACCCTCATTAATTACAGCTTTCTTTCACCTGCTTTTCCCTAGTGCCCTGCCTTTACTTCTAATTATCTACATGTCTATGTCTTTTTATGACAAAACTAAGAGCCCTTGGCCCCTTCACTAGTCAACTCAAGCTACCCTAACAAAGCACCACAGACAGGTGGGTTAAACAACAGAAGTTTATTTTCTCACACTTCTGGAGGCTGAGAGTTTAAGATCAAGGTGTCGACCAACTTAGTTCCTGGTGGCGGCTCTCTTCCTGGTTTTAATAGCCATCTCTGGCTATATCTTCACATCGCCTTTCTTCTATAAGTGCAATGAATAGCAAGAGAGAATGAGGGCGGGGGGTACAGAGAGGGAGCGAGACAAGAGGCACAAGAGCAAACCCCACGTCTCTTCTTATCAGGACACTATTCCTCTTGGATCCAGACTACACTCTTATGACCTCATTTAACTTATTTCTCTAAAGGCCTTATGTCCAGGTATCGCCATACTGAGGGCTAGAGTTGCACCATATGATTGGGGGGAGGAGTATATAGCAGTGCTTAATTGTTAGATGCTTAGTTGGTTTGGTTTTTGGGGGGTGTTTTTTTTTGGTATTATCATCTCACCCCAGTTAGAATAGCTATCATCATAAAGACAAACAAATAAGTGCTGCTGAGAATGCAAAGAAAAGGGAACTCTTATATACTGTCGGTGGAAATACACAGCCATTATGGAAAACAGTATGGATATTCCTCCAAAAACTAAAATGATAATGCTTGAGTGAGAGAGTTCAAAATTTTATAAGTAAAACCAGCCAAGAGTCTCTGCTATTCTATTTAAGAGAGAGAGAAAATCACAAAGTAATTTCTCCAACAAGTTTACAGAAGGATGCATATCCATATCAGTACCCTCATGTGAGGCTCAGTTGCAAAGCCTGACTCTGGCATCTGTGAACTCTGACCTCTAGGCAGCCACAGGACCCTTCTAAAGCAGTGTGCTCCATTCTGACACCATCTTGTAGAATTGTGTTGTGCAGCACAGTGCCTAGCATGTAACTAACGCAATGGAGCACTTACCATTACTGCTATCATACTGTAAAACAGGGTCAGAAAAAGTGGAGTCTCCCTGTTTAGCATTGACTCATAGCACACAAATATACTAAACACTCGGAAAGATTAGCCACAATTTTTGCAGACTGTCGTTTAGAGTTCTTTAAACTCTTCTGAGGTCATACCTAAACAGTAGACAAATTATGGACACATAGCCTATTTTATTTGTTTAGAAATAAAATCATATAGTGCTGTCTTAGTATATTATATACTTTATAAAACATGCTTCAAGGTAGAATTTTAAAAAGGTTAAGAAATAAAACCAAGATTAAAATGTGGAGACCACTAGGAAAGTCAAAATAATGCTTTCTAATGCTTTATTTTAAGGCACACATTATTTCTTATCTTGTCAAAAATTGAAAGAATTTATTTATTGAGACACAACATTTGTACATCTTTATTTTGGGGCATGTATTGTTTCTTTTTGTCAAATATTAGAAGAACTTATCCATTTATTGTCAAATGAGATGAATAAACATATTTTCAAACAATCATTTTTATGTACTGGGAATTTTATACTCTTCTAGTTACTTTGAAATATATTACAGATTGTTCTAAGCTATAGTCACCTGCTGTGCTTAAGAAGAACCAGAAGTAATTCCTCCATTCTGTGTTTTTTTAAATATACTTTTATTGGTGCATTGTAATTATACATCATAGTAAGGTTCAAAGTGATACAAACATGCACACAGCACTTAGTGTTTCTTGGTGCCTCTTACTGAACTTTTTTTCTGCCTTGCTTCCCCAGTCTCTGGTAGCCACTGTTCCATTCCATTCTGCTATAAGATTGACTTATTAGTTTCTCCAAATGAGTGAGAATATGTGGTATTTTGTCTCTCTCTGTCTGGCTTATTTTATTTAGCATAATGACCTCCAGTTCCATTCATGTTGCTTCAAATAATAGGATTTCATTTTTTTATGAATGAGTAATATTCCATGGTGAATATATACTGTACTCTTCTTTATCCATTCATCCTCTGAAGGGCATCTGGGCTGATTCCATAGTTTAGCTATTGTGAATGGTGCTGCAGGAAACGGGAGTGCATGTACCTTTTTGTCATAATGATTTCATCTCTTTTGGAGACTGGATATACACCCAGTAGTAGAATTGCTGGGTCATGTATAGTTCTCTTTTAGTTTTTGGAGGAATATCCATACTGTTTTCCATAATGGCTGTGTATTTCCACCAACAATGTATAAGAGTTCCCTTTTCTTTGCATTCTCAGCAGCATTTCTTTGTCTTTTTGATGATAGCCATTCTAACTGGGGTGAGATGATAATTCGTGTGGCTTTGATTGGCATTTCCATGATGGTTAGTGAGATTGAACATTTTTTCATGGACTTGTTAGCTGTTTGTATGTCATTTTGAGAAATGTCTCTAATTCTTCAGCTCATTTTTAATTGGATTGTTTTTGTTTTGTATTTGGTGTTTAGCTTTTTTGTTCCTAATATATTCTGGATATCAATCCCTTGTCAAATGAACCGTTTGCAAATATCTTCTTCCATTACTATAGGTTGTCTCTTAATTTCATTGATTATTCTCTTTGCTGTGCAGAGGCTTCTAAGTTTGGTAGAATCCTATTTGTCTACTTTTATTTTGTTGCCTGTGCCTTCTAAGGACATCCACATTCAAATCCTAGGTCCACCATTTATTAACTGTGTGGTCTTGACAATGTACTTCTTCATTTGTTCATCTATAAAGTAAAAATGATGGTGACACTTTTTTATCATAGGGTTGTTGTGAAGATTAAATTTGAAGGGGCTAGCTGAGCATAGTGGTGCAGGTTTGTAATCCCAGTACTTGGGAGGCTGAGACAGAAGCATTGCAGGTTCATAGCCAGCCTCAGCAATTTAGTGAGGCCATCTGCAACTTAGTGAGACCCTGTTTCAAAATGAAAAATAAAAAATAGGGCTGGGAGTATAGCTCAGAGGTAGAATGTCCCTGGGTTCAATCTCCAGTCACACACATACACACACACACACACACACACACACACACACACACACACAAATAGAAGGGGCTGAAGTAGCTCAGTGATAGAGCATGTACTTATTATGTCCAAGGTCCTTCAATCCCCAGAACCAGGGAGAGAGGGAGGGTGGAAGGGAGGGGAAGGAAAAGGGAAGAGAGGGGAGGGAGGAAACATAGGTAATATATGGGAGGTACTTAGCTTGTACTTAGCTTATATATCAAGCTCTTGATAAATTACTATTTCTGCTACTTTTACCTCTGGGATGCTATGTGGTCCACTTCTCTGCTCAAAGCCTAAATATCTGTCTCTAAGATGCAAATAATATCATTTATTTAGCAGTTTTGCTTGGAAAATTAAGAAAGATAATGAATAACCTAGTAGCCTGTCTTTCACATTTGCATGAGCTGTATAAATATTAGTCCCCTACCCCAATGACTCCCTTGGTTTCCCTACTTCCTTCCCCAAGTAAAATAAGAAGATAAAACATGATTCATGTCTTGCAATTAAAAGTGTCAAGGAACGCCGGGCGTGGTGGCGCACGCTTGTAATCCCAGTACTTTGGGAGGCCGAGACCGGAGCTCAGCTCTCTCTCTCTCTCTCTGTCTCTCTCTCCGTTTCTTTCTCTCTCTCTCTCTCTCTCTCTCTCTCTCTCTCTCTCTCTCTCT
>PVJS01038780.1:0-19226 GCA_004027185.1 Glis glis
GGAGGGGGGAGAGGGAAATACACTAATGCACATGATGTGTACACACAAACTTATCAGAGTCAATGACTATGCGAGCACTGGAAGGAGGGAATGGGGAGGGAATAGGGTGGGATTTGAGGGAGGGCTAAATGAGCAATGTGTGCATGCATCCTTCTGATACCCTGACACCTATCAAAACATACAACTATGATACACCAATAAATGTAATAAATAAAAAAACTGAAAAAATAACAGTAGCTACTAATAAAATAGAACAGTTATAGCAATATACTTTTTAAAAAAATAAAATTTCTTTAAAAATGCATCTCTTCCAGTTGAAGAAATGTACTTGAGAGTTTAAAGGGTTTTGAAATTTTTCGTTTTTTGAAAACAGATTTCCTACAATGTATCAAATCCAATGAAGCATGCTTAGAGCATTAATTTTCTGAAAGTTAATGTCAATCCGTTTCTTACAATTATTATTGTTTTGGGTATTTTTTACAAAGGGGCCCAAAACATAACCTGGAAAAAGATAGCCTCTTTAACAAATGCTGTTGGCAAAACTGGTTATCCATATGCAGAAAAATGAAAATAAACTCTACTTTCTCACCCTGCACAAGAGTCAATTCAAAATGGATCAAAGACCTGGAAATTACATCAGAGACCTTGCAGGTACTTGAGAGGGCATACGACCAACACTCCAACACATAGGCATGGGTAAAAACCTTTTCTTATTATTGTTAAGAATCTTGGTCTAAGCTGGGCATGATGGCGCACACTAGTAATCCCAGTACTTGGGAGGCTGAGACCGGAGGATCCAGGTTCACGGCCAGCCTCAGCTACTTAGTGAGGCCCTCCGCGACTTAGTGAGACCCTGTTTCAAAATAAAGAATAAAAAATAGGGCTGGGGGTGTAGCTCAGAGGTAGAACACCCCTGCGTTCAATCCCTGATACCGCAAAAAAATAAATAAATAAATAAATAAAAAAAGAATCTTGGTCTAAAAGCAAAAAATAGAAAAGAAAAAATCCACTACCCACTTTTTGTATTCTTGGTGGTTAGGAAAAGGATAAAGATCATAAAGAGCATCTAAATTTCATCTACTGTTAAGATCTGGGTGTTTGTGCCCTCCATATATTTATAGTTTGAAATCAAATCCCCAAAGCACTGGTATTAAAGGTGGAGGGAGTTATGATGAACATATTGGGTCAAGATGTGTTTCAGAGGTCTCCAGATCATTAGGCCCACAAATCCTCTTCAGAAAAAAAAATCCAATCTTATTTTGATCCCCAAGATTCTTGAACCTAGCCTAGAGATGACTGAGGAAAATACTGTCTCTGTGCATACAAATTAGTTCTGAAGAGAGTGGGCCAGCTTTCCCCAAGCCGCCAGCTCTGCCAGTAAGACTTACCTTAGCCTCCTGTTCTTTTATGAGGAGTTCAGCACAAAGTGCTGGGAAGCTCAGAATTCCCATGAATACTACTTTAAGCTCAAATGATCAATAGCTATGTTTCTATGCTCCCCTACCCTTTTAAGTCACACCCCCAATGATCCCAAACCTACCACAAGGCCTCATCACCTCTTAAACTTTCAACTACCTTTCACTAGTGCCAAGGTGGGGACAAAGCTTTAACACATGGGCTTTGAGGAACATTTAAGATCCAAACTACAGCATTTGCCAAACTGTTTTCATCAGCCACTACCCAAGGGCCAAGCCTCCTCCATCATTCAACCTGAGGTCCTAATTCTGAGGTCTGCTAATCCGAGCCAACCTTTTTTCCTATCCCTACTCATTCCCAAATGATTTAGATCTCTGAGGTTCTTGTTCTTGATTAGTGGATTTTGATATATTTTCACAATTTTTACTAATTTTAATGTTCACCATCATTCACCAATATAAAGCTATCTAACCTTTGGGTAATGTTTCCCTTTGATATTTAAGCAAATGCTGGTTTTCCTTCCCAGCAACTAGCAAGGTTTCCTCCTTTATTCCTATTGGAGAATCTTTGTCCTTGTCTCTGTGATCACATTTGTGAAATGTGATGCTAGTCTCCAGAGACAACCATTATAGTAAGATCCTAACTTTAACCAGCACTATGCCCTTTGAGGACTATTTTACCAAATTTGTCCTCAGTTTCCTCATTTATGAAATGAAATGACAAAATCACCTTATCCAAAAAGATGTTTAAGGCTTATGATATAAAAATTATATAAATTAATATTGGCAAAGTACTAGGAAGCATTACTGATATAAAATATATCAGATACACTTTTATTACTGAACTAAAAGTTCTAAGAACTGACATTCAATAAAAATTAATTTCCTTTTATTCATATGTTTAATTTTTATTTATTTTAGTTGATAAAGGCTGCATACATTTATAATGTATAGCATGCTGTTTTGAAATGTGTACATTTTTGTGGTGAGGACACTTAAAATCTACTTTCTTAAAATTTTTCAAGAATATAGTACTTTGATATTAACTATGTCACCATTTTGTACAACATATCTTTTGAACTTATTCTTTCTATGTAACTGAATTTTGTGTCATTGGCCAACACTTTCAAAAGTATTTTACTGCTGGGCGTGGTGGTGCACACTTGTAATCACAGTACTTTGGGAGGCAGAGACCGGAGGATCCGGGTTCACGGCCAGCCTCAGCTCTCTCTCTCTCTCTCTCTCTCTCTCTCTCTCTCTCTCTACTTAGTGAGGCCCTCCGCAACTTCGTGAGACCCAGTTTCAAAATAAAGTATAAAAAATAGGGCCGGGGATGTAGCACGGAGGTAGAATGCCCCCGCATTCAATCTCCGGTACCTCAAAAAAAAAAGTATTTTACTTCAAAACACCCTGTTTATTTTTCTAATTTAACTCGTAATACTCATGTCTTGGGAAAACCTGGTCTAGAATTTTAAACAAAAGCCGAAGAAAGGTAAAATGAATTAATTAAGATATGATGATTAGTAGGATCAATGCCCAAATTAGAATCCAGGTCTTTTGGTACTCAAGGATGCTAAATCTTGATCCATAAAAAGAACTTGATACATGGTTGTTGTAAGGTTAAGTAAGAATTACTATTTTGTTTTGTGTGTAGTACTGGGGATTAAACCTAGGGACATTCTGCCTCTGAACTACACCCCCAGCCCTATTTTATTTTTTTATTTTGAAACAGGATCTCACAAAGTTGTGGAGTGCCTCACTAAGTTCCTGAGGCTGGCCTCAAACTTGCGATCCTCCTTTCTCTGTGTCCCAAGTACTAGGATTACAAAGGCATACACCACCATGCCTGGATGAGATTCATTTTTAAGTTAGACATTGCTGTACAAAGGATATTTTATATCATTGCTCAAAAAAGAAATCAGTAAACATTACTTGCATTCTTATCTTGATTTTTATAAAGGTCATTGTTTTTATCTTTTGTCTTGCAATTGACTAATCTTTCAAAGTTATTTTCAGGTAAGAGCTTAAATATTAGATGAGATTTGACAAACACATATACTTATGAGTAAAATCCACATATCTTTCAGAATTAAGAGCATGTTAATCACTCATATCACTTCCCAGTCTATTCCTCCAACCCAAGAGAAATAATACTTTTTCTGGTATTATTTTACTATAGTTTTGTTTTGCCTCTTAATGATTTTCATGGGAATGGGATCACACAATATGTACTCTTCTGTTCAGCTTCTTTAATTTGGGATAATAAATTAAAATTGATTCATATTGATGCTGATATCAGGACTTTATTCCATCTTATCACTGAGTCATATTCCATTATATGAACATGCCATCAATTCTTTAGGTATTCTGTGTCAATAGTCCTTTGAATTTTCCCAGTGTAGTAGTCTGGATTTTCCAAAGAAACAAAACCAATACACATACACACACACACACACACACACACACACACACACATACACAAACATTTATTATTAGGAAGTGGATCACACAATTATGGGTCTGAATATTCCTGTGATTTACAGTCGGTAAGCTGGAAACCTAGAAGAGTGATTGCTATTATCTAAAAGTTTATATCTCTCTAAAATTCATACACTGAAATACCATCCCCCAAGGTCATGGCATTGGAAAATGGGTATTTTGAAGGGAGGTGATGAGGTCATGAAGGGTTTAGTAGAGGACCTAGAGAGGCATTGCCCCTTCTACCATGTAAGTGATCTTATAAAAAGGACTTGCCCATGCTACTAGATAAGAACACAGCTAGAAGGCACCTATGTAGCAGAGAATGAGCCTTCACCAGAAACCAAATTTGCTGTGCTTTGACCTTGGAGTTTGCATCATTGAGAACTGTGCCAAATAAATTTATGTTGTTTATAGCCCACTCAGTTTCTGGTATTTTTCTATAGCCATCCAAATTGATTAGAATAGTAACATTATTGTTCCAGTGATTTCCAAAGACCCAAGAGCCAGGAGAGCAGATGGTATAAGATCCAGACTGACTCCATGTCCTATAGCAGGAGAAGACTGATCTCCCAGCTTGAAGACTATCAGGGAGAGAGAGTGAATTCTTCCTTACTAAAACTTTTATTCTATTCAGGCTTTCAATGAATTGGATGATGCTCTCTCAACATTAGGAAGATAAATTCAAACATTAATAGCATGTAGAAATACCTTAATAGACACACCTGGAATATGTTTAACCAAATAAACAGGCATCTGATGATCCAGTCAAGCTGAAATAAATAAATCATCAATCCAAGTTTGGGGCTGTTATGAATAAACCTGTGATATAATTCTATGTAAATGTTTTTTGAGGATATATTCTGACATTACTAAAAATAGAATCATTTCTTTCTTCTAACAAAGTGGATTTTGGTGGCTAAAAATATTAAACTCTTTATCCTTTTACATTTTTCAGAAGTTTACCATTAATTATAATACATGTCTCATCTTCTAACTTTACATATATAATGTATGATAATGAGCAGTACAATGAGCCAAGCATTACCAGTGAACAAAACTACTATTTCTATCAGTGAACATAGAATTTATTTGGAGAACCCCAGCTCTTTCCATTAGTTCAGCAAATTATTCCACTCCAAAAGGCAATGAATAATCAGAGCAGTACTTTCATTAGTTTTCCTTATAATAAAGCTTTCTTATTACTGTCAGCTTGCAATGGATATGTGACTAAGAATTTGAAATCCAAATGTACTATAGATTTTCTCTAATAGATTCCAACTGTCCTGTTGTTTTTCACTTTTCATTTACAGTTTATTGTATTCTCTTTAAGAAGACATATTAGTAAAATGTGTTTTTATTTCATAGCTCTTTGAAAGTTGATTAATAATAAAATAGATAAAGTCTTCCAGAGAGTGTGGAAAGAGAATCATCATCCTACAGCACTAAATGGCCTCATATGACAGGCATAATTATTTATGATACTTCTCTGAGTCTGTTTCTTCTCCTTTATTATTTAGCTCTGGAAACTTTTATTATTACTGTCTCATTATATGAACTGTTGATATCTGGCCCTGTCAGAGTTTCTTGTGGACATTGTCATCTAGAACAAGAGTTTATCAGCTATTTTCCTATGTAGCCTTCTGTCTCTTTACATGCACTCTCCCATAATGTGTTGCTTCATCAAACTGAATAACTTTCAAGCTGGGTGCAGTGGCACATGCCTATAGTAATGCCAGTACTTGGGAGGCTGAGACTGGAGGATAGCAGGTTCATTTCCAGCCTCAGCTACATAGAGAGAGGCCTTCAACAACTTAGTGAAACCCTGTTTTAAAATAAAGAATAAAATAGGGCTGAGAGTGTAGCTCAGAGGTAGACTGCCCCTAAGTTCAATCCCCAGTACTAAAAAAATGAATGAATAAATGAATGAATACCTTCACAGAAAAAAAAGTATGTAACTTCTACATTTTGATCATTGGAAGAAGCCTCCAAGAAACATATGTCCTTTATGTGATACCCATCCTAAAAGTACTCCTGGCCCTCTGTCTGACTACTTTCCTGAATACTAAACTTTCAGAGTGATGTCATCTTATTCATTAGACCAGCCCTAGTGGTAGTGACATAACTATAAAATAGTGTGAATAATAAATGTTTGATATTTTCCAGACTAATACACAGCCCACCATAAATGAAACAGAGCTACATCAGAAGTAGTCACCTGGCCAACATATTAGTTTGCCTCACTACACCCTAACGTGGTCTTTTCTATTTATACATTGTATGTGTTTTATGTCAAAATTTCCTCTTCTTATAAGGATACCAGTCTTACTGGAAGAGAGCCTACCCTAAGGTCTAATTTAACTTAAGCTTCTTAAAGACTATCTCCAAATACAGTCATGTTTTGAGATACCTGTGGTTAGGAATTCAACAAATAATAAACTCTCAGGCATGTGGGGGAATACAATTGAGCATATAACAGATACCATTGAACCTAAGCAAAATACCAAGTCCTTCCTTATTTCTCAGAGTAAATTTGTGTCAAGGAGAAAACTTCTGTGGAGAGGATGTATAGACAAAAAGCAGAAAATAGTAGCTGTCCTTACCTATGATTACACATAAGAATCACATTTAGCTCATACTTATCTTTTTTTAATAAAAGAAGAGGCTAAATGTTCAAGTCCTCATTGATCAGAAGGGCAAGAACCAATGTACTCTTTGTGGTTACATGTCTTTGTAGTGAACATTTATCATCTTTTTGTGTGTGTTTCAGAAATTTGAACCCCATTCTTATGTGTGGAGAATTCCTCATTATGTGAGTTGTGGAAAAGGCAGAGCCTGCTTGTAATCAGAGATGTTAAAAATGTCAGATGTGCATGTGTTCATTTCCCTTGCACCAAAGAAAGGAGCAGGCTACCTAGAATGTATTACCTCTGAATTTGGAACTGGGAAGTAATAAACAAACAAATGAATCTATCATGGAGAATGTTTTAATGTAGGTGACAAGAGCATCAATTGCAGCAACAAGTTTTCCAGGGACAACAGTGGCAGTTTCCAATGTCAAGCATCAACATATGGAAGTTATGCAAGCAGAGCCCAGGGTTAAACAGCAGTGGTGTTCATAACACATGGTTGCATTATGTGGCTTTACCTTTAGTCCTTGTTATTGCATACCTATTCTGTTAGTCAGCTTTCTACCACTGTGCCAAAATACCTGAGAATAATAAAGGAGAAAAAAATTATCTTGGTTCGGGTTTCTTTCCATAGTTGGTTGCTTTTTTTGCTTCTGGGACTGTGGTGAAGCAGTAAATCATGGCAGAAGGGTGTGGTAGAACAAAACTATTCATCTTCATTTCATGGGAGCCAGGAAGCAGAGAGAGAGAGAGAGAGAGAGACCCTAGACACCCCTACCAGGAGGACATAGCCTCAGTTACCTACTTTCTCCAAGGAGGCCCCACTTCCTAAAGTTCTCACAATCTCCCAATAATGCCATTAACTAGACTCATTGATGTATAAATCAATTGATGAGGTCAGAGTCTTCACAATCCAATCATGTTCCAAAAGCTGCATCTCTGAACATTACTGCACTGGGGGCAACACCTTCAACACACGAGCCTTTGGGGGACCTTCCAGACCCAAACCACAGCACTTCTTTTATTCTCACTTGTTCTACCAATCAGGTTTAGCCACCTTTCTAGAAATCCTTTCAATAAATTTCTTATCTTCTGGAGTGAGCATAAGTAAGCTTCTGTGGCTTAAAAATATTTTAACATTTTAAGCTTAGTGTTATGTAAGCCTATACTTCACTCCACAGTGTGTGTGGAAGGGTGGGGTTGAAGATAAGAGAAATAGGTCATTATAAGGTGTGTAAATTGAGTTTTTAGAGCATTTTAGGGTATAAAATGCTTACATAGAACAAGCCCAAATTCATACATGTTGTCACAAATGAAAGGATTTTCCCCTTTTTAAGGTCAAATAAAATTCAATTGTGTGTGTGTGTGTGTGTGTGTGTGTGTGTGTGTGTACACAGATAGGTATAGATAGATGACAGATAGATGATGATGATAGATAGATAGATAGATAGATGATAGATAGATACCACATTTTCCTTATCTATTCATCTACTGATGTTCACTTAAGTTAATTCATATCTTGGATACTGTGAATAATACTGTGATCAACAGGAGCCTGCTCATATTTCTCTTCCAATATACTGATGTAAGTTTATTTAAATTTATATCCAGAAGTGGGATTACTGGACAAAAACTGAATGAACTCACTTATATGTGGAATCTTAATAAGTGTGGATTCATAGAAGAGAAGTAGAATGGTGGTAACCAGCTGCAGGGGAAGGGCTAGAAGTGAGGGAATGATGAGGAGTTGTTGATAAAAGCCCATGAATAAAAAGCCCAAGCCTTTTTATTCCCTTTTGTATCTCAGACTGGACCTATCTTGTACTATTTGGGATCCTTAAAATTAGCTCTTTTCAGACTAGAGTACATACACTTCTCAAAGTACATAAATGCATATCTGGAAATATATGAGAATAAATAGCATTAAAATAATCCATTATATGCACATTTAGGTAAGATATACATACATACATACATACATACATACATACATATATACAGTTATAATATATGTATATATATAAATTTTTCAAGGCCGGGCATGGTGGCGCACGCTTGTAATCCCAGTACTTTGGGAGGCAGAGACCGGAGGATCCGGGTTCGTGGCCAGCTTCAGCTCTCTCTCTCTCTCTCTCTCTCCCCTTAGTGAGGCCCTCTGCAACTTCGTGAGACCCGGTTTCAAAATAAAGTATAAAAAATAGGGCTGGGGGTGTAGCGCGAAGGTAGAACGCCCCTGCATTCAATCCCCAGTACCGCAAAAAAAAAAAATTTTCAAAATGAACCCATTTCAACCACAAATGGTTACCATTGTTACTTCTTTCCATTCAGTGTCTCCTCCATTACAATTCTCTTTGTGTCAATTCCCTTTGTCCAGAGAGTTCCTATTCTTATGCTTTGTAAACCAATTGACTTTGAAGTAAATACAGGTGTTTTTATGATATGGTAATGGGAAAGTTGAACAAATGATACAGAAATACATTTGGTTTGGGTTTAACAGGATGTATTTGGTGGTATGCAATCACTTTCTTATAAGGTAAAGTCCTTACAAGTCATTACACTGTAGTTTCCATAGGACTTTCCTAGGAATACTCATGCCACACACTGAGCCCATGCATCTGGAATTGTGATAGAGAGAAACAAGACCAGTGGTCATTTTATAATATGAAGGTCATGATAGTGTTTGGCAACAAAAGCATGTGGTCATTGAGACAGAAAAAGGTTTTAAACTTATGATACCAGGAAATTATCTTCTATAATTTGTCCTTTTATTTGATGTGTGAAACTGTAAGGGGAGCATCTACCCAGTATTCCACATCAATGTACTGTCAAAATTGAAATTCTTATCAGTCAGGAGTATATTTGTAATATAGCACAGGAAATTATAATATACCACATTTTTTTTCTTTTTAATGACAACTATACAAAATAGAATTTGTCAGAATTCCTACTTTTGTAGGTCACAAATCTGCAAAATATGTTAAAAATAGTAAATATGTCTACATGAGGTGATATATGCAAGAAACTTGAGATTTAACTCCCAATTTGCCAAATAATATAAAAATTGGGGATTTTCAGTAATGAGTCATGAAGATAAAAGACATAATTGAAGCTTGTGTGGTGACATACCCCAGTAATCCTAGTACTTGGAAGGCTGAGACAGGAGGTTTGCAGGTTTGAGACCAGTCTCAGCATCTTAGTGAGGCCCTCAGCAACTTAGTGAGACCCTGTTTCAAAATAAAAAATAGTATTAGGGATGTAGTTCAGAGGTAGAATGTCCTTGGGTTCAATACCCAGTACCACCAAAAAAAAGAAAAGAAATTATTCAATACTATCAAATTGTTTTAATTATCCAAAGGAAAGAATTGAGTTACCTTTCTGTTCTCTCTAAAAGGTAGTATTAGAGACTAAATCCAGCAAAGAAGCAAATCTTGATGAGTTATTGACAGCAGAAAACTGTCATGAAAAGCAAACACACTCCATGCTGGATTACCTCAAGACTCGACTCCCAATACCACCCAGCCAGACTGCTCAGCAAAATCCTGTGGCTGCAGCTGAACTCAGACTAAGAAATGCTAGGACCTTCCTGCATGGACCCCAGTGGCTACATACCACCTCATCAAGACCAACCAGCCAAACTGCCCAGTGAAATCCTGTGGCTGCAGCTAAACTCATTTCTGCCTGCAGGGACCCAGGAGACTCATCAAGACCATAAGTTTACAAACTGTCCCAGTGAGACCCTGCATGGCTACAAGGACTGGCACAGCAACAAACAGACCCATGGGGTGTGTGATTGGTAAATCATCCATGTGGAGGTGGGGTTGGAGGCTACAGTCAAACAGAGCAGTAATATGAACTAGCGGACCATCCTTGGGGATATTTGGGCAGGAGGGACCTAGGTTCTACAGTTCACCACACCCATGCAAGGTCTCCAGCAATCACCACAGACCACCAGCAGTGGTGTCTGTGGGTTGAAATAACTCAGCCAACCATGCTGCAGGCTTGGAAGGCTATAAACTCATGCCTGGCAGGGTTTGGGTGCTACACATCTCAAGGCAAGAGGCCAACAGGATCTCATGTGATCTCAGCTGCCCAGAGCAGCAGTGGTGCCCCTGGGGCTAAATAACAAAGCCACACAAGCCCCAGGCTCAGAACAGTACAATCTGTCCCTGTCAGACCTTGGGCCCAGAAAGCAGGGGTTCACAAGATCACAGATACAGGCTGGGAACTCAACAGTCTCTCCACCAGCAGGGTTTGTGCCTGGCATGTGTGCATACATGCCAGCGACTGAGAGCACTACATATGATCATAACCAGCAGATCAGCAGTAGTGTCCCTGAGCCAGCAATGCTGGGCCACAAGCTTGGAACATAGCAATCTCTGGCCCTGCTAAACTTAGGCACAGTCGTCACAAAGGCCAGAGGTCAGTGCTGTGCAGAATTTCATGGGTTCACAATGAGCAGAGCAGTAGTGGTATCTTTGGGGAATTAAATCCCAACCAGTAGACTGCAGGCTCTGAATGGAAAAACATAGCCTCAGGCCCTACAGAGTTTCAGCCTGGAGAGCACAATGAAATGCAGTCAATCAGAGACTCCTCTGTGCCTGCACTGACTAAGAACTATATCTTGTTAAACTGGCCCTGGAGGGGCCAGTGTAGGCCTTATTATAAAGGGATAGGCCAGCATAGGCCTTATTATAAAGGGAAAACAAATAGACACAAGGACTCTCACACAAAGAGGAAGAGGATGCCAAGACAACAGGTTGCAGTAATGAAATCAGAGCAAGTATACAAGAAATGACAGAACATATGAATAGAGAAATTGAGGCCTAAAGTAAGAACCAAAAAGAGCTGTGAAAAAAATGAAGGAGTCAATAAATGAATTGAAGACCTCAATAGAAACCACCTATGGCAGGGTAGACCACATGGAAAATAAAGTCTCACTCTTGGCAGACAACTTATTCAAAACTGACCATGCAGTCAACAATATAGAAAAGACAATAAAACAACACGACTGGAATGAAGAAAGATGGGTAATATGAAACAACCTAACTTATGGATAATAGGCATTGAAGAAGGCCTAGAAGCACAGACCAAGAGTAGTAGAAACCTCTTTAGAGAAATAATATCAGAGAATTTCCCAAACATAGAAAAAGACTTGGAAATCAACATAGAGGAGACATTCAGAACACCAACAAGACAAGATAAAAAAAGAACTTCATGCCACATAATAATCAAAATGACTAACTCAGAGGCCAAGTAAAGAATCTTAAAAGCATCAAGAACAAAAGAAAGGGTGAAATTGAGGGCAAAACAACAAGAATAACTCCAGAATTCTTAACCCAAGTCATGAAAGTCAGGAGGGGCTGGTATGATGTACTCCAGATGCTGAAAGAAAACAACTTCCAACCAAGACTGCTATATCCAGCAAAAATATCATTCAAAATTGATGGAGAAATAAATTCTTTCCAAGACAAGCAGACTGAAGGCATTCATGACTACCAAGCCAGCACTAGAGAAAATACTTAAAGAAATAAAACACAAAGAAAAAAGAAAAAGTACCAGAACCAGAGAAGGGGTGAATTCCATCAGATGGGCAACTAAGTGAAGGAGAAATTACACTATATCAAACAAAATATAACTAAAAATATCAGGAAACAAAAATCATCTCTCAGTAGTAACACTGAATGTCAAAGGTCTAAACTCCCCAATTAAGAGGTAATTTGAATAAAAGAACAAAATCCAACTATATACTGCTTGCAAGAAACCCACCTTATAGATATCCAAAGGCTAAAGATATCCATAGGCTAAAGGTTAAAGGATAGAAAAAGACATACCATGCAAATGGAGACTGAAAACAAGCAGGGGTGCCAATGCTCATATGGGACAAAAAGACTAAGCTAAAACTTATAAGAAGACACAAAGTAGATCACTTCTTACTAACAAAAGGAACATTCCAACAAGAAGATGTAATGATAGCAAATATTTAAGGCCCAAATGTTGGTGCACCCATTTATAAATCAAAATCTTTAGGATAGTAGATCTCAAATCAACCCTAATACAGTAATATTGGGAGTCTTCAACACACTGATCACACCACTAGATTGATCTTTCAGACAAAAGATGAGTAAAGACTCTTCAGACCTAAAGAACACTATAAACCAAATGGATCTAATAGACATATACAGAATATGCCAACCAACAACAGCTGAATACACATTCTTCTGAGCTGCTCATGGAACCCTCTCCAAAATAGACCATATTCTGTGCAACAAAGCAAGTACCAGTAAATTAAAAAAATGTAATATAATTCCTTACTTCTTTTCAGAGAAATAAAGGAGAAATAAACAACAGGAAGACCAAAAAATAACATAAATACATGGAAACTGAATGATATACTTTGAATGAAGACTGGATCATACAGGAAATAAGGGGAAAAATTTTAAAAAATCTATAATTGAATGAAAATTGAGACACAACATACTAAAATATCTGGGACACATTGAAGACAATTTTAAGAGGAAAATTTATAGCACTGAGTGCTCACATAAGAAAAATAGAAAGTCAACAAATAAACAACCTACTGACAAACTTCAAGGACCCAGAAAAACAGGAACTTTCATCCCAAAGTCAGAAGAAGGCAGGTTATAATTAGAATCATAGCAGAAATCAATGAAATAGAGAATAAAATATAAAAAAGATCAACAAAACAAAAAGCTGATATTTTGAAAAGATTAACAAGATTGATAAAACCTTAGCCAACCTAACCAAAATAATGAAAAAATCAATCCGAATTATCAAAATCAAAAATGAAAAAGAGACAATGCTATAAACAGTGGGGAAATCCAGAAGATCATCAGAACTTATTTTGAAAATTTATATTCCAATAAACTGGAAAACATGGAAGAAATTAAGAGATATCTAGACACATACAACCTACCTAAATTGAACCAATAAGATGTAGAAAACCTAAACCAACCAATAGCAAGCAATGAGATAGGAACAGCAATAAAAAGCCTTCCATCAAAGAAAAGCCCAGGTCTGGACAGATTCCCAAGTGGATTCTACAAAATCTTTACAAAAGAACTAAATCCAATACTTCACAAGTTATTCCATGAAATTGAAAGAGAAGGAATCCTTCCAAATTTCTCCCGTGAGGCCAGTATTTCATTAGTACTAAAACCAAATAAATATCTCTCAAGAAAAGAAAATAATAGACCAATATCACTGGTGAACATGATGCAAATATTTAAAACACAAAATATTAACAATACACATTCAAAACCTCATCAAGGAAATTGTGCACCATGACCAAGTTGGTTTCATACCAGGGATGCAAGCAAGGCTAGTTCAACATTTGCAAATAAATACATATTATTCATCACATAAATAGAACTAAGGACAAAAGTCACATGATCATCTTGATAGGTGCTGAAAAAACATTTGACAAAATCCAATAGCCATTCATGTTAAAAAACACTGCAGAAAATCGGAATAGAAGGAACTTACCTCAGCATCATTAAGGCAATATAAAATAAACCCAAAGTCAACACTGTATTGAATGGGGGGAAAACTGTAGAAACTCCCTGTAAAATCAGTAATAAGACAATGATGCCCACTGTCACTACTCCTTTTTCAATATAGTCCTCTTGACTCCTGCCAGAATAATGGAAGAGAAGGATATCAAAGGAATTCAAATAGGAAAAGAAGAACTGAAATTATCTCTATTTGCAGATGACATGATCCTATAATTATAAGACCCAAAAAACTCAAACAAAAGACTTCTAGAGCTAATTAGGGAATTTAGAAAAGTAGCAGGATAAAAAAAATCAATCTAAAAAACTTTGTAGCTTCTCTATATGCCAACCATGAATCCACTGTGAAAGAAATAAAAAAATCCTTTTACAATAACCTCAAAAACAATAAAATAGCTAGGAATAAATCTAACCAAGGAGGTAAAAGACCTCTACAATGAAAATTATAGAACACTAAAGAAAGAAATTGAAGGTCTTGAGGATGGAATGGTCTCCCTTGCTCTTGGATAGGCAGAATAAATATTATCAAAATGGCCATTCTACCAAAAGTGATCTACAGAGTCAATTCAATCCCTATCTAAATACCAATGTCATTCTTCACAAACCTAGAAAAATCAATCCTAAATATTATATGGAAAAACAAAAGACCCAGAATAGCCAAAGCAATTTTCATTAATAAGAACCATGCAGGAGGGATCACAATTCCTGACTTCAAATTATATTACAGAGCCATGATAATAAAAACAGCAGGGTATTGTCACAATACCAGACACATAGATCAATGAAACAGAATAGAAGATACAGAAACACATCTACACCCTTATAGCCAATTGTTTTTTGATAAATTTGCCAAACACATACATTGGAGGAAAGACAGTCTGTTCAACAAATAGTGTTGGGAAAACTGGTTATCCATTTGTAAAATAATGAAATTAAATCCTTACCTGTCACCTTGAACAAAAGTCAACTCAAGATGGATCAAAGACCTGGAAATTAGACCAGAGACTTTCAAGTTACTAGAGGAGGGCATAGGTACAAAACTCTAACATATAGGACAGGTAGAAACTTTCTCAATAAGACTTCCAAAGCTCAAGAAATTAAAACAAGAATTAATTAATGGAATGGCATTAAGCCTAAATTTTCTGTCAGCAAAGGAAACCATCAAGAGTCTAAAGAGAGATTATACAGAATGGGAGATCTTTGCCAGCTATTCCTCTGATAGAATAGAATATATCAAGTATTTAAAAACTCAACATTAAAAAAAACCTAGTCAAGAAATAGGCAATTGAACTAAATAGACACTTCACCAAAAAAGAGATACAGATGGCCAATAAAAACATGAAAGAAGCCCGCGCGCCACCCCAGAAGTCCCTGCGCCACCTTGGCGGCCCCTGCGCCAGGTACAAGACACTGGAGTCCCCGTGGGCCACCCCGGCAGCCCCTGCGCTACCTGGGCGGCCCCTGCATCAGGTACCAGACCCCCACATCCCCGTGCTCCACCTCGGCAGCCCCTGCGCCAGGTACCAGACCACGGCGTCCCCATATGCCACCCCGGCAGCCCCTACGCCACCTAGGTGGCCCTGCACCAGGTACCAGACCCCGGCATCCCCGTGCTATCCCGACAGCCCCTGCACCACCTGGACAGCCCCTGCGCCAGGTACCAGACTCTGGAATCCCAGCACATCACCCCGGTAGCCCCTGCACTACCTCGGGAGCCCCTACACCAGGTACCAGATCCCGGTGTCCCTGCGCGCCACCCCGGCAGCCTCTGTGACACCTTGGCGGACCCTGCACCAGATATCAGACCCCGGAGCCCCACCCGTCACCTTGACAGCCTCTGCGCCTGCCCCAGGCCTCGGATCCCCCCACACCATGTCACCTCGGCAGACTCTGCACGCACCCCAGGCCTCCGTGCCACCCCGGCAGCCTCTGTGCCACCTCAGCAGCCTAAGTATCACCTTGGCAGCCTTTGCACCCACCCCAAGCCTTGGCCTCACCTCGGCAGCCTCTGCACCAGGCCTCTGCATCACCCTGACAGCCTCTGCACCACCTCGGCAGCACCTGCACCAGAAGCCTCTGTGCTACGCTTCAGAGACTGGATACCCTCCGGCGCCACCACCCAAGACCCGTGCCACTCTCCAGATTGTCACTGAGTCAGGACACGCCCCAGCACTGATGCCTGAGATCTAGGAGCACACGCTCCCCCCTGGGACCCACACATGATCCTCTGTGCCACACCACAGAACCTGTGCAACCTTAGGCACCCCTACTCGATACCTGGAGCCTGCACCCCCCACAGGCCCGTTTGAAATACTCAGCACAGCGCATCAGAGCCCGGGCACCCTCCAGCGACATTATGCAAGACTCAGAACACGTGTGCATCCCTAGGGGCCCGGGCGACCCCCAGCACCTGTGCCTCAGAAACAGGGCACCTTCCGGCACCATCACCCGTGCCTCAGTACACACACACAACACCGCACCTCGAAGAGCTCCTCACGTGACAACACCTGAGTTCTGGAACCTGCGTACCCCTCCACACACAATACCACGCCCAAGCAAACTGGACAAGAGGGATCCACAGCCTGCAGCATACTGACCCAATAGGGAATACAGGAGCCATCAAGAGGTTTCATACACAGAAAGGAAAATGATGCAGAGGCAACAGAAACACAAAATGGAAAACACTGAAAATGCAAGAATGAAGAACAGTGAGGAAAAAAAGAAACATCCACAATGTATAAACAAGTAACTCTGACTCAGATTCTGACTCTGATACTGACCTGCAGGAAATGCAAGATGGAGAATTCCGAATTTTGATCTTCAGAATGATGAAAGGCCTCAAAGTAAGCATAGAGGAGATGAAGGAGAAAGTTGAGGCTCTAAGGAAGAGTCAGAAAGAAACTCTGAACAAAATGAAGGAATCAATAAATGAATTAAAGACTGCAATAGAAACCAACACTAGTAGGCTCGACCACATGGAAAATAGGGTATCACTCCTGGAAGACAGCTCATTCAAAACGGAGAACGCAGTCAATGATATACAGAAGATATTACAACAACACACCCTGGCCATTCAAGAAATATAAGACAATGCAAGGCATCCTAATCTAAGGATAAAAGGCCTTGAAGGTTTAGAAGCACAGACCAAGGGTATAAGAAACCTCTTCAAAGAAATAATTTCAGAGTATTTTCTTAACATAGAGAAAGATTTGGACATATACATACAGGAGACATATAGAACGCCGTTAAGACAGGACCAAAGAAGGACCTCCCCTCACCACGTAATAATTAAAGTGACTAACATAGAGGCCAAAGAAAGATTCCTAAAAGCAGTAAGAACAAAAGATTGGGTGACATACAGGGGCAAAACAATAAAAATCACCCCAGACTTCTCAACTCAAGTCAGGAATGCCAGGAGGGATTGGTACGAAGTACTCCGGACCCTGGAAGAAAACAACTTCCAACCAAGACTGAAATATTCAGCAAAGCTATCATTAGAAATTGATGGAGAAATGAAAATGTTCCTTGATAAACAAACATTTAAAGAATTCTTGAGGACCAAGCCAACATTAGAGAAAATCCTGAAAGAAATAAACCACAAAGAAGGAAAAACAAAAAGCAATCTTCAGAACCACAGGAGAGGTGAACTCCACCAGGTAGGCAACTAAACAAGGAGATGTGTCACCACAGCAAATAGAAAATAAAATTCAAAAATGATAGGAAACAAAAATCATATCTCTATAATAACATTGAATGTCAAAGGACTCAACTCCCAAATTAAAAGGAACAGACTGTCAATGTGGATCAAAAAGCATAACCCAATTATTTGCTGTCTACAAGAAAATCACCTTAGCCAAAGATACTCATAAGCTAAAGGTAAAAGGATGGAAAAATATATACCATTCAAATGGACATCGAAAACCAGCATGGGTAGCAACGCTTATATCAGACAAAACAGACTTTATGCCAAAACACATCAGAAGAGACAAAGAGGGTCACTTCTTATTAATAAAAGGAACAATCCAACAAGAAGATATAAAAATAGTAAACATTTATGCCCCAAATGGGTGTGCACCCACATTCATAAAACAAAGTCTTTGGGATATCAGGTCCCAAATAGACCCAAACACAATAATTTTGGGAGACTTCAACACACCACTCACGCCACTAGATCGATCCTCTGGACAAAAGATGAATAAAGATTGCTCAGACCTAAAGAAAACTATAGATGAAATGGATCTAATAGACACATACAGATTATTTCAACCAACAACACCTGAATACACATTTTTCTCAGCTGCTCACGGAACATTCTCCAAAATAGACAACATACTAGGTCACAAAGCAAGCACCAGCAAATTCAAAAGATGTGACATAATTTCCTGCATATTCTCAGATCACAATGGATTGAAACTGGAAATTAACAACAGGAAGACAAAAAGTAATCACATAAGTACATGGAGACTGAACGATACACTCCTGAACGAGGAATGGATCAGGAAAGAAATAAGGGGAGAAATAAAAAATTCCTGGAATTAAATGAAAATAGAGACACGACATATCAAAATCTGTGGGACACCTTGAAAGCGGTGTTAAGAGGAAAATTTATAGCACTGAGTGCCCACATAAGAAAAACAGAAAACATCCAAATAAATAACCTAATGACACACCTCAAGGACCTTGAAAAACAGGAACAGTTGCAGCCCAAAGCCAGTAGAAGGCAGGAGATAACTAAAATCAGAGCAGAAATTAATGAAATAGAAAATAAAAAAACAATACAAAGAATCAACAAAACAAGAAGCTGGTTCTTCGAGAAGATTAACAAGATTGACAAAACACTAGCTAACCTAACCAAAAGAAGGAGAGATTCAATGCAAATTACCAAAATCAGAAATGATACAGGGGATATAACCACAGATAGTGGAGAAATCCAGAGGATCATAAGAAGCTACTTTGAAAACTTATATTCCAATATAATGGAAAACATGGAAGAGGTCGAAAGATTTCTAGACACATACAACCTACCCAAATTGAACCAAGAGGATACAGAAAAACTGAATCAACCAATAGCAAGCACAGAGATAGAAACAGCAATAAAAAGTCTTCCCTCAAAGAAAAGCCCAGGTCCAGATGGTTTTCCAGCCGAATTTTACAAAACCTTCACAGATGAACTA
>PVJS01038781.1:0-19221 GCA_004027185.1 Glis glis
AGAGAGAGAGAGAGAGAGAGAGAGAGAGAGAGAGCTGAGGCTGGCTGCGAACCCGGATCCTCCGGTCTCCGCCTCCCAAAGTACTGGGATTACAAGCGTGCGCCACCATGCCCGGCTAATATATTTTCTTATACAGTTGTGGCTTATAAACTCCAGAAATATCCTCATTTCTATAATCAATTAAAATTTGGTATTATATATTTTCAGATAGTAGATTGATACTGCAATGCAATGCAATGAGACTATAATACATAAGGTTTCATTGCATATAGCATATAAACCTAGTGATATATAACATTGATTTACATAAAATAATAGGCATTTTAAAAAATTACAAATTTAGGATAAATGTGTACTAAGAGAAAATTATATAAAATGATATTCTTTTATTGATTTTCTGATAATATAGTTTACATATTTTCATAATTTGAAGTATCTCTATATGTTCTAAAATTTCTATGAATAATGACATCCAATGAGTTATCTCCAAGTTGTAAATCTTACTATATTATTTTCTATGCTACTTTGTGTCTATATTTAATCATATACAGAATTGACATGAATTTGAACCCACTTAAAAACACTTAGTAATTAATCTTTCAAAGGAGAGGTAATTAGAGTCAATACCAACACAATGAAATTATATGAACATTTTGGCAAGCCAATCATTATATATTATGGGAAGAAAATAGAGTGAGAAAAAAACAAAGCAACCAGACACATCAATAAAAGTAAGGCATTTTAAGAAACTATTTTAGGAATAGCACACACAGAAATTGCAAGAGTTCTAGAGTTGGACCTACTTCCCCATATGACTCAGAAATAATTCAAAGAGTTTTATCTAATACATTTAAGCTTGAAAAATCAACATAATGTCTCAGTTCAAAAATTTGACCCGAAGCAGACTGAAATTTTTAACATAAAGGAAAAAAGTGATGACATCAAAGAGAAATATGACTTCAATGGAAGCACAGATGTAGTCTGGAAATGCTCATATGAATGAGGTCCAGAACAAGGGTAACCTGAGAGCAGATACAAACTCACCTCTGCAAGAGGTGGATGCCTCAGGATGACACAACTCAGTGCTATTACCTATCCAAATAAACACTTGCCATTCTGAATGCATTCTACAAATAACATCCTGATTATAATTTGGTTGATGTGGCCTATAAAGAGAGATTACACCTTACACCAGGCAGAAATAAGTATATTGGTTTCTAGGCATCTTCACCATGTATTTTAAAAACTGAAAGTTTAAAGTATAATAATCAGTGCCAGGTAGTCTTCTTGTAGTCCATCAACACTGAACAACCAAGAGTACTAATGGTGACACCAGTAAGATTATGATGACTAAACTAAAATTAATTGAAGGTTTACCATATGCCAGACACTGTATTGAGCATTTTAACAGCTTAAATTTACTGCCTTATTGAATCTACAAACACCCTATTGAAGGTAAGTCTTAGTATTGTATCCATTTTACTGATGGGCAAAATAAGTTTCAAAGTGGTCCTGGTGCTTTCTAGGGGTTCCTAATAAGTAGTAAGGCACAGAGGTGAGTATAGGTCTATCTGACTTTTGTGTCTGTGGCCTCAGATTATACAACACTACTCCCACAATGGGGATGACATCTTGACTTCAAGGACCAATGTCTTTTTTTATATATATACTTTTATTGGTGCATTATGGTCTCACATCATAATGTAAATCATACTGACATACATGCACACAGCAGTTGACGGGCTTTAGATTTCTATAATTAGTATATTTGGGAAAATGAAAGTATGGTATTTGGGATCCAGTGGGCCAATAAATTTTCAGACTAAAACAACTAAATCACAGTGTTATTGATAGGAGTTTTAGCAAAGAGATAGGAAATCAAAAGGGACAAGGACATTGACAAATCTTTTGTTATGTATTAGTGTAGCAGAATAGTCAAGGTTCTGACTGCCCCTCCTAAGTCGCAGTTACTTGCTGTAACTGAAACACTTTAGTCTTCATGGATGTCAGTCTTCACAAGCATTAATTCAGCTTCAAAGAAAAACGTGGCAGCTTCATCTGTCTCCTGAGACATTGTATCATGACTTGCTACAGAAGCACTTTGCATTTAAAATGCTGGAAATGTTCAGAGACATTATACTTTGAATATAAGAGTTAAAAGCCTTAAGCACTAGGCTATGGTAACCATGCCATTGCATATAGAAATACAGTAGCTGTACAATACACAATGTTGAAGGATGAGCCTGTGGATCAAAATATTTTGGTAGCAAACATTGCATAAAATCCTGTTTTGAGAATCTACTAATAAATACCTAGCAAAGGACAAAAAATGGATAAATGCACATGACTAGGTTCCTATCCTTTCAAGTTCATAACCCATCTGATACCATCATTTGTATCAATAATTCCACAATACATTTTAAAAGATTTTGTTATTTCTATGTTCTCCTAATATCTAAACAGAATCATGAAAAATAATTATAAACTGTAATTTCTCAATCATTGATAACTAAACTGAAACTTCTCAATCATTGATAACTCAATCATTGATAACTAATAACTCAATCATTGATAACACACACACACACACAACACACACACACACAACACACACACACACACACACACACACACACACACACACACACACATATATATATATTTAATTACTGGGGATTGAACCCAGAGGCATTCTACCTCTGAGATAAACCCCCAGCCCTTTTTATATTTTATTTTGAAACAGGGTCTCCCTAGGTTTCTGAGAGTCTCACTACATTGCTCAGGCTCTTTGAACCCGTGATCCTCCTGTCTCAGCCTCCCAAGTACTGGGATTACTGGTGTGCACCACCATGCCCTGCTTATTATATTTTTGAATAGAGAGATAAAATTCTGAGCAAAAGGGAAACAGTGTTGAACTGATAGGAATGCTGAAGGTCAAGAGCTGCTTGCCTGGGTATCTGGTTCCTAAAGTCACCAGTGTTGGCCTTTGAGTTTGGAAACTGCCACAGTAATGTAGCAAGGGTTAGTAGTGACTAGGCATTAATGACATATTAGCTTGATATTATATTTAGAATTCATACATTATTTGAAAAATATATCACAAAAATTATATACTCCCATGAGGGGATTCAAATAGGATGTACCCCACTAATAAAAAATTGTATATAATTCAATATATTATGATAGATGAAGAAATGGGGATGCGTTACATCTCATCTCCAATAAATTTAGAATCTAGTTGGAAATAAGGTACATGTATATCATTGAAAAATAAAACTTATATAAGCAAAATAACAAATACTCAACTAGTGGACAGCAAATGGTTGAGAAAGGATGGACTCTGAAACAAGACTCAAAATTACCAATTATTTTCAAATCAAATTGATGGAAAGAACTCGGTTCAGGAGAAGGGTACTGATTTAAGCAAAAATATAAAGAAGAATCCAGCTAATATTTCTGAAATGTCAATAAGCACCATGAACTAAACAAGGCTGTGTTTGTATTGCTGTTAGGAAAAGCTGTGAAGTAGACAGTGTTATGCTCATTGTAAGAAGGAGTAAACTGAGGTTCATGGAGATTAAGTCATTTGCCCAAGTTACACAAGCAGTATGTAACAGTTAATAGGTAATCAATTGCACTAATAGAGGTAAATGATTATTATAATACATAGATATTGTAAAAGCCAAGGGAACAAGGAATTTCAGAAAAAGGTGATGTATCAGAGCAGCTAATGACATAGGTCTTTGCTCAGTTAAACTTGATCTCAATTTCTGGCTGCACTAGACATCGGCTGTGTGATGTTGAAGCTATCTGTTGTCTCTGTCTCTGTCTCTCTCTCTGTCTCTGTCTCTCTCTCTCTCTTCATATATAAAATTGGACATTCTTCATATATAAAATATATGGATATATATGTATGTCCAATTTTAAAACCAATATATAAAAACCAATTTTAAAACCAAAATTATATATATATACATTTTAATGTAATCTTTTACTGAGATGAAGAAATTATGTCCATACCTTATTAAAAAAAATTATACTAAAGATGCTTACTAAATGACATTGTCTCAGAAAAAGCCTAGATTATTGTATGAGGTTACAGCTAAAAGGCTGGCACTACACAATTGTTCCTCTCACAATGAGGCAAAGACACAGAATTATTTGGATTTTAAAGAACATATATACCATTATATTTTGGTATAAACAAAATCCATTGGACTGCCTCAACTCTCTATTTCATGGAAAACAAGATCATCTCCTAAATGTGAAGACACATTAATCACTGTGTCTCTGTCTGTTCTGTGGGACAAACATCCCTTTCAGCTCAGTGGCTTAAAACTGCAAACATTCCATGAATATTTGACCTGACTCTCTATGATAGTCATCCTCTTCATGCAAGTCAGCCTCACAGCAGACTCACCACTTTGAAGCTTCATATTTTGGATCATATGGTCTTTGGTCAAAAAGTCAGAGAAGGAACACGCTGATGTCTTCCACCGAAGGTAATTCAGAATCTGCTCCTACTCAGAACCCTCTGGCCCTGCCGAACAGCCAGGGTGTGGAGGAGTGAAGTCTTCCTTGTGGAGAGAAGAGAACCATGTGTGAAGGAGCCCTAGAAGTCTACCACAGATTGTGAGGAGGTGTGGCTTAAAGTTGGTAAGTGTAAAGCCTGGCATGGTGGCGCACGCTTTTAATCCCAGTACTTGGGAGGCTGAGACAAGAGGATCACAGGTTCAAGGACAGCCTCAGCAAGTAGTGAGACTCATCAACCTAATGAGACCTGTTTCAAAATGAAAATAAAATAGGACTGGGGGTATAGCTCAGAGATAGAATGCCCCTGGGTCCAATCCCCAGTACAAAAATAAATAAATAAATAAATAAATAAATAAATAAATAAATACAAATTTGGTAAGTGTAGAAAGTGTTTGACATAGTAACTGGGGAATATGAAAGTGAGTTATGAGAAGTTTAATAAAAACATGGTCAAGTAATACTTAAGTTCCAATTAGAGATCATGAATTTATGGTAGTTTTAGTCCTCAGACTATTTTGAGTTTCTGAGTACATAAAGAAAAAGACTGCAAAGTGGCATAGTTGGGGTCAAGGAATGGGGGAGGGTACGGAGGAAACTACATTGCAACCACAGGGAGATTTTGAATATATATATTTTTAATAAAACAGAAAGCCTGGGCAAAAAGCCAAGTGAAACCAGAAAGGGCTAAAAGCCTGGGCCAAAGAGATTTCAGTGGTGAATGATGTTCTAGGTGCCTAGACATACGAGTAGGTAAAACACAATAAGCAATAAGAAGAACCATCTTCAGCATCAGCATCTTTTCTGACCAAGGGTCAATAGCATCTCTGAACTCTTAAATTTAGAAATAAAATTGTTCCATTAAATGAATGGACAGTGATAAAGAAGCTGTGTACTCATTGTCTACCCTTATGAGCCTAACAATGACCTTTTGCTAAAGCGGCCTCTCTTGAGTAATGCCGTACTTTTTGCATGACAGGCTGCTTCAAATCTCACTGCTGACACTCTTCGTATTGGGGATGAATTTATGGTACTATTTCAGAGGCCATTAAGAAAGAACAGATCACAGTTGAAGTTGATGCTCATATCAACTGAGTATTGTGCCAGAAAATGCACCTCCTAAGTTAAAGGAGATACGAGCACATCGAGAATTATTTTCTTCTCTGTATTTTGACCTGCAATGTGCAACAATAACAACAACAATAATAATAAAAGGAAAGGGAGGAAAAAATAACTTGATAGCCTCATACTCATTATGAGGAAGTTAGGGAATAGTAAATTTGAACCAGTGATAGTAATTTTGTCTTCATTTTACTGAAAGAGTGGCTTCCACATCTTCACCTGAATTATTATCTTACAGTTCATCATAGAAAATCATTTATAATATTGACTGACTATTGTCAGCAAATTGTCACCGTCATTTGTTGACAAAGCAAAATATAGTGGAGAGTACTTATTAAAAATACTGACTCCAATGTTCAACTAGATTTTCTTCTTTTTATATTGGTGCATTGTAATCATACATCTTGATGAAGTTCAGGGTGATAGAGGCATACATGCACACAGCACTCATTGAGCCCTCCTCCAGTTCCTCCCTTTTCCCCTCCCCTTCCCCTACTTCTTGTGCTCAGCACAGTGATTGGCTTTGGTAAGTTTGTGTATGTATGTCATGACCATTGAGGTGTTTCCCTCTTCCCCCCTCCCATCTCCCTCAGTTAGGTCCCCTTCTTCACCCAATTAAGGTTTCTCCTCCTTTGTCTGGAGTCCCTTCTATGTCCCAATTTCTCCCTAGCTTCTGCATATGAGAGAGAATGTCTGACTTTTCACTTTTTGTGACGGACCAATCTCAATTAGAAAAAAACTATTTAGAAAGTCATTTGCTTGAGGCAGGAGAATTGTAAGCATTTTTAAAAACTGTCCATAGTGCCAAATCACAAATATATTACTGAAAATGTGCTCTTGTGATTTTATAAATCAGAAACATTTAATTTTGAATGTTTAAAATTCAATATGGGGTGCCTGCCCTACTTAAAACTTCCCCAAGAGTTGTCTCATCAATATCCATATGAGAATATAAGCAGCTATGACTATTGTAAGTATGATTGGGGTCCGGTACCTAATTTTACTACTAAGTCCTTGGTGATTTAAGCCAAATCCAATGCCATTAATTTTTAGTGTCTCTGCTTGAAACTTGTTCTGGCCTTAGCCTATTCGATACTTATAATAATAAAATATGATAGATGCTTCCATGCCCATATGTATAAAATATCACATAGATGATACCAAAATATAATAAAACAAAAATAAAATCATATGTATTCTTTTCATTATGTAAAACTAAACTACTGAATACCTGCTGGGGTTGCAGCTCAGTGGTATTGCACATGCCTAGCATGCACAAGGCCGTGTACTGGACCTTTAGCACTACACACACAAAATATTAAACTGAATATCAATCCATCCTGATTTAACCCTTAGAAATATATGAATATATGAAGAAAGCAAAACTTTCCCTTTTATGTTTGACTGAAAAGTCTACAGTCACTGGATGCTTTAAAGGGTTAGTATAGATTTAAGTTTTCTGTGTCTTCCTCTCTAACCTGTTAGTTTGCCTAGGCTAGAAAACACCCTGTTTTCTCTATCTCTTTATCCCTTATGACATAAATGTTACCAAATAAATGTTGACTGTATAAAGAATACTGTCAATTGAGAAATTTTGCTAGACATCCCTCTGTATCTTGTAAATCAAAAGGCACTTTTCAAACACTAAAATTATACTGGAAAAAAACATTTTCTTTGAATTTTATCTCTTAGTATATTCTCATAATATAGTACATTGATTATGCTTCTATCATAAAATAAACTATGCGTTGTTAACTGGCTTTATATTGGACTACTATTATATTTGAGCTTCTGTAAAATCAAATATAGTCTTCTTCCTTTCTTCTATTTACTATACATTGAATTCCTATTGTGAATCTTATTTTTAAAATGTTTTCAGTGTACAATACACTTAACACATAATACATACAATAAACTTCTGCTTAATGAATGGATATAGGAATTTACTAAGGACACTTACATAAGGACTCCTCTGCAATAGTTACATGCAGAAGGTGATAAGCAGGACTGGTGAATTTTAAACTGAAATATGTTGCCAAAAAGAGAGAAAACCAAATGGCCTTTATTCTTTTCATGGCAAAGAATAGTCTTTAAACCTATAAGGTCCACAAGAAATAATTTAATAAATTTCTCCTATTAAGTAAGTAATTATTTTCATATGATTTCTTCCAATAAGTAGATCATTGACAACATAATCCCCTTTCACTATTTGTGAAGCTAGCTGATTTCAAATTTTTAAAAAATCGGTTTTGTTCTTTTATATTTGTTATTAAATTAAAGTGACAGTAATAGAAAATAAACTTTCACTTTAAAAACTGGCATTTACTGTAAATGAATGAAACAAAATGATTTTCTAAATGTATCCAATGACTTTATCTGTTAAGAAATTCTATTTCAAGGAAAATAATGAAGGCATCTGTAGAAGAAACTTTGGGATCTGAGGCCCCAAGTGTAATTAAGCCTTCCCTGTGAGCAAGAGGGCAGAACCAGGTGGCGGCCGTGAGCACACCAGTGTGTCCTTGCGACCTGGCCAGCCTGGTGGGAGCCCTCTGCCATAATAAGCTCACAGGGTCCCTTCAGGCAGGAGCTCACTCACCCGAGAATGCCACGTAAGCCCGGGCTTCGTCGTGAATTTTAGATGCCCCCAGGGGAAGATGTTCCCTACAAAATTCTATACATCTTTGTGGTTTGACAGTCTCTGAGGCTGCTTGAAGGTACTGCCTGTGGACTATAATGTTTCTTTAAGAAAAAATAAATTAGTAAGTTTCACTAAGATTCTCTCTACACACACACACACACACACACACAGACATACGCATGCACACGTGCACACACACATCATATCTCAAAAACACTTGGGATATTTTTAGCATATTTTTATTAATACAAGTAAACATTCTTCTTTTATTTGCATTTGTAAGACATCAGAAAATTATAAATGTGACAAAGCTAACCTGAGATTCTAAGAACACACAGCAAGGTTATTTGGGGACTCAATGTTTAGACTTTTTGTATACACACTTGTAAATATTTATTATAAACACAGTATGTTATCTTCGCTGAAATCACAAAATATCTAACAGAATTACACGTTAATGAATACAACAAGCAGATTTTTAGGAGTTAACAGCTCTAGGCCAAGTCTAAGTCAGTATTGTATTCACACATCTTAGCTTTTTCTCCCCCCCAAATCAATATCTGCAAATAATAAATGAGATCCCAGAGGGTTGAGTTAAGCTCCAACCACTACAGAGCAACTCTGCAATTGGTCATTGACTTAATAATGCAGGTGAGTGCCACACTATAGAACATCTTTAGCACACCGTAATAGAAAATTAATCGCTTTCAAATCAGCACTAGGGTTACCCTGAGGATTACATAATAGCCTGGGTTAGAACAATCACCCAACTCCAAAAAGGATGAACTGTCATAAAATCTGAAAAAGATGCGAAGCTTCAACATTATGCTTAATTTGTTCCATGTTCACTGTATTTTATTCAGACCCAAAAAAAGGGGCTTATGATATAACAGCATCATGTCGACAGTGATGGGCTAATGAGCCGCAGTGCAGTTGTGTGCATGGTGTCCTTATGAATTTTATGTTGCACAGTGCAGTGATTTATATGGCAGAATCAGGAACCTGTGCATGCTAAATGCTTTCCCTTAAAATTAATAAGAAGGTAAACCTACATAGTCCTCACATCCTCCTACCATGCAAACATTATCAGGGTAACGAAGTTTCCCCATGGGAAGCACAAGCTATATTTCCTCTAATATGTGACCCTCCTTTCATCCTTGGAGTCCAGAAAAATGACTAGATTCTTAAACCAAATTCAAGAAAGATAGCATAAAAATAAAGAAGATAGCTTATTTGTACATACATTAGATAACAGAGCTGGGAGCCAATAGCACCGTTGACTAATAAGCACTCAAAGTCAAGCAACTGGATCCCTAACATCCTAAAGCAAGATCAGAAAACTTGTGAGCTGCCCAGCATAAATATAGCGCTGTATGGAGACAATAGCATGTGATAGAGCATCAATTATTCATTTATCTATTTTTCAATGCCAGACATATCTGTGGATACCGAAAGGCCCAAAAATAAAACTTGGATGGTTTTTATCTCTACAATGAACATGTTAAAGGCAGACAGAGAAAAGCAAAGTATTTCTAAGCTTTACAAAGTTATCCTTTTTCTTTCCATCGCTTGACATTTTAAAAACAGATCCGTTTGCACTTTTACAAAAACACTTCTTTTCACCTCAAAGAAAAGCCACAAATAGGTCAGATTATTAAGTCAGCAGATGTAGCTCCTAATGCTTCCTGCAAAGTAAGATATGTGGCTTGAATGCATGTTTCTATGTGTTGCATATTAATCCAAATTATGATACCTTTTTCTCAAGCACTAGGATTGACATTTAGCCTTCAGTAAACATAATAAGAAAAGAGAAAAACACTAGAAATGCTCTGGAGAAAGTATAGATGCTAAAGAATAGTAGAGACTTACCCACAGGCTGCCAACATCCAGTCATTTGCCAAAGCTCAAAGCATATGGCATCTCTGCGCAGGCTACTTGTCATTTACTTTCCAAAGGAGTTTCATCACCTAATTTAGCACTATCTGCAAAGATTTGAAATAGCAAATAAGATCTCCCGTCCTGACTTTCCCCTTCTAGTTCTTTCTCTTTGTGGCTTGTGCCACACACACAAAATGGCACCTTTCTCTCCATGCGGAAGGAGGCTTTATATACCAGGCGTGCGGATGTGAGTATACCACAAAACACTGGTTCCTTATCATGCGCTTGTTAGTGCGTCCAATCTATGGCAATCACTTCAGTCCCAGGGGTTGAAAGACACAAGACGCAGGGAAAAAGGGAAGCCAAAGCTGAAGAAAGATCAATACTGCACTGTGAAACAAGAAGTGTAGGCTATTTACTTTTCATTGATCTGAAGATGCAGGAAAAACACCTCAAACTGGCATTAAATTGAAGGAATACATCTTCTGTGTTTTTTCACCTCAAGGTCAGGAAGGAGCTAAGAAGAAATTAGAACAAACAGAAACTAATCACAGGGAGTACAATAAAACTATTAATCCACATTACAAACCCGCACGGTAACATAATTTAATTTCAGGTTGAATAAGGTTCACAACAAAACAGATACTGCTCAGGTTTTGTTGTGTTTTGTTTTTTAAGTTGTTTAAACATGTACCTGGAACAACTAGAAAACAATGGTACGTGAGGACTGAATCGAACCAACATTCAATGCCTGGCTAGAGGCCCGGTATTATTTTGCAAAAATCCCAAAGCAAGATAAATGCCCAGAAAATAATTAGAAACAGGTTCTATTTCAGGCACAGAGAAAAGTACTGAACTTAACTTCATAAGTTTTAAAGTAAAGATCCCCCCAAAATCATAAATGGTCTTGTACAAAGCTTATCATACCAATCTGTGCCATTTTCTTTCAGGTGAGAAAACCCTCATATAGGAATGGGAGTATAACTAAGTAGTAGAGCTTGTGCTTAGCATGCACAAGGCCTTGGATTCAATCTCTAACACCAAAAGAAAAGAAAAAAAGCATATATTTAGATAAAAGAGTTTTAAATATATGCAGTCAAAATATGAATTTGAAGCTTCTACAATGAACTAATATGACTAGATTTATTAGACTGACTATACCTCTTTGACATCAATGCTATGTTAAGAAGACTCTTAAGTTTTTATTCAGTGATCTGTCCATTCATTCATTTACAGTAGCTTCTTTTATTTACAGTTGCTTCTTTGGAGCCACCATATGCATGCACATATATTTGGACATATGATTTAATGTTATATTCTGATATATACTTGTTTTATCTGGGTTGAAATTTCAAAATTCAGAAACAAAGGCATTGAAATTAAATTTAGTTTGTTACACTCACCAAAATCATCTGAGATATTTGTTTTCTGTATTCTGAATTCTTATGTTTTGCTAATAATCATATTTTGACTCATTGTATTTAAAACTCCTGATTTGAATTTGTGAATGAAGACCTTGACCATTTCAGAAGAAATGAATGACAAACATGCATGGCCAGTGATAAGGACTACAAAATGTTGCAGATAAATGCTAAGGAGTTGTTCTCCTCTACGACCACAGCCTTGCTCTGTTCTCATTAAGTTTGCCTCAAAATTCAAAATAGGAAGGCCATAATTTCTCAATACCATAGCCATTTCTTTACCTTTGAAACATAACCAAAGCTAATACTTTCCCTAAGATTGATTGTATTACGCAAAACTACAGTGAAGATTATACATGGCTAACTTTCCTTTTTCTATGATTTCAGTTTTCCTTTAAATTGCTGCAAAACATATTTTCTCAAATAATGCATCTTCACATTAAGGCATAAATTTGCATCTAAAAATCATAATGACAATTTATTCTGTTAATTCCCTCAGTCATATTTAGGGACACATTTTGTGTCTACAGTAGTCCTCCTCATCTGCAGGGGATATGTTCCAAGACCCACAGTTGATATCCGAAACCTCAGATAATGCTGAAGTACATAATTTAATGCCTTTTCCATCCTAACTAAGCACTTACAGTACACTGTGACTATAACTATGCAGCTTGATATATGGCAGCAAATTCACCACAAATACCTTTTCCATGTTTCACAATTTCATAGATTTCTTTATCATAGATCTTAGCAACCTCAAATATACATTTTTTCTTTCCATATTAATGGTGCACAACTTAAAATTTCTGAATTATTTATTTTTGGAGTTTTCCATTTCATACTTTTTGAGCATGGTTGACCACAGTAACTGAAGCAGCAAAAAAAGAAAACTGTGGATAAAAGGAAATTACTGTATTTTAAACACGAATTGAGTTAGGCATGGTGGTGCACGCCTGTAATCTCAGTACTTAGGAGACTGAGACAGGAGGATCACAGGTTTGAAACCACCTCCAGCAATTTAGCAAGACCCTCAGCAACTTAGACCCCATTTCAGATTAAAAATGAAGTCCGATTGGGGGTGTAGCTCAGAGGTAGAATGCCTTTGGGTTCAATCCCCAGTATCCTCCCACACACACACATAGACCATGAATTGATTAATTTTCTTAAAGATATTGAAATAATTTCTGTCATTGTTGAGTATTCAAAATCTGAGAAAGTCTAGAAGCAAATAATTATAGAGATACATATATGTATATGAAAAACAAGTATAAGCAAAACTGATATTATTGTTATGCTTGCAATCATCATTGAAATTTATTTTATTGTTCTTAGAAAAATCTTAATTTTATACTGACTTCATCACAAAAAAATTGAGAGATTTCTCAATTTACTCTGTCCCTTTTCCCCTTTCTTATATTTAAATCTATTTCTTAGAAACTAGATACTCTTAAATTGCCTATCATTTAAACTTTAGATTTTCTTGGTTTATCAAAATTTAAGAGTAGTATTTAAACAAACCTGAAAATCAAACTTCATGAAGTTTTTTATTGATGATATCGAAGTTAATTCATTGTAAAGCCCAGATTACCTGGAAACTAATTATGGGTTGAGCTTTTAGAAAACATAAATATTTTATTATACAAAAAATTATACAACATCACTTGAAATTGAGTGACTTCGTGGATGTCTCACTATTTATGCCTGTTTGGCAGAAGTCCAGAATCCTCTCTGCTAAGTCAATCCACTAAGGACAGGATCGGCCAGGAAGAGACTTTGTGGTAAGGAGCAAATCTTATGCGGTAAGAGCAGCCTGTGAGATTAGTATCACCCTTGGCTTTCTGAGACTGACTGATCTCACTCAGCATAATATTCTCTAGTTTCATCCATTTTCCTGAAAATGACATGATTTTGTTCTTCTTCATGGCTGAATAAAATTCTGTGATGTGTATATACCACATTTTCTTTATCCATTCATCTGTTGACAGACACCTGGATCAGTTCCATTATTTAGTTATTATGAATTGTACTGTTATGGTTATGCATATATCACTATAGTATTCAGACTTTAATTCTTTTGGAAAGATTTATGAGTGGTATGACTGAGTCTATTCCTAGACTTTTGAAGAAACTCCATACTGATCTCCACAGTGGTTATACTAATGTACACTTCCACCAACAGTGTTCCACATCCTTGCCAGCATTTATTATTGTATGTATTCTTGATTATTGTCATTCTAACTGAGGTTAGATGAAATCTTACTGTAGTTTTGATTTGCATTTCCCTAATTGCTAATGATTTTTTCACATATTTACTGCCCATTTGTATTTTTTCTTTTGAGAAGTGTCTACTCAATTGAATCGTCCATTCTCGACATTTTTTTAGTGTTAATGTGTTAAAGTTATTTGTATATTAGTCATTAGTCCTCTGTCAGAGGAGTAGCTGGCAAAGTTTTCCTTCCATTTTGTATGCTTTCTCTTCAGACTTCTGTTTCCTTTGCCATGTAGAAGATTTTTTATTTGATACTACCCATTTATTGATTCTCAGTTTTATTTCCTGTGTTTGGGGGTCTAACTGAGGAAGTCTCTACCATTTCTACATGTTGGAGAGTTGGTCATATGCCCTTTTATAGTAACTGCAAATTTTCTGGTCTAATTTTTAAGTCTTTGATCCATCTTGACTTGACTCTTGTACAGGGTGAGAGATTGGGGTCTAATTTCATTTTTCTACATAAGTATTCTAGTTTTCCCAACACCATTTGTTGAAAAGACTGTCTTTTCACCAGTGTATATTTTTGGTTCCTATGTCAAAAATCAACTGGCTATTAGAGTGAGGCTTTGCCTCTGCATCTTCTATTCCATTGGACTATATATCAATTTTTTTTACCAAAACCAAGCTGTTTTTGTTACTATAGCTCTGTAGTATAATTTGAAATCAGGTAATGTGATGCCTACAGCATGGTTCCTATTGATCAGAATTACTTTGGCTATTATAGGTCTTTCGTTGTTCTATATTAATTTCCTTAGCTCTGTGAAGAATGACATTGATTCTTTGTTTACTGAGGTATTGCATTAAATCTATAGATCACTCTTGGTAGTATGAACATTTTGACAATATTTATTCTGCCTATCCAAGAACCTGGGAGATCTTTCATCTTTTAAGAGCTTCTTCAGTTTCTTTTAGTGTTTTATAATTTTCATTGTAGAGGTTCTTTAATTCTTTGATTATATTTATTCCTATTTTTTTTTCTTGAGACTATTGTGAATAAAATTTTTTTCAGGATTTCTTTTTCAGTGGATTCATGGTTGGTGTATAGAAATGCTACTGACTTTTTAAGTTGATTTTTTATAATTTCTTAAATTTATTTATTTTTTATTGGTGCATTGTAATCATACATCTAAATGAAGTTCAGGGTGATTTTGTATTCTACTATTTTGCTAAATTTGTTTATCAGCTCTAGAAGACTTCTGGTTGAGTTTTTGAGCTTCGAATTATTGGATCATGCCATCTGCAAATAGAGATAATTTCAGTTCTTTCCCTATTCATATTTCTTTAATTTTCATCTCTTGAGTTATTGATCTGACTAGAATTTCAAGCACTATATTGAGTAGGAGTAGTGATAATGGGCATCCCTGTCTTCTTACTGATTTTAAAGAGAACACTTTCAGATTTTTCCCATTCAGTATAATGTTAGCTTTGGGTTCATCATATATTGCCTTTATGATATTGTAGCACGTTCCTTCTATCCCTAATTTCTTCAATGTTTTTAACACGAGTGAGTGTTGGATTTGTCAAATGCATTCTGCACAACTATTGAGATGATCTCTATAGATTTTAAGAATTTTTAAAAAACTCCATTGTGGTTTTTATAAAACATTTTAAAATCTAAGGCATTTGTTCTATATACTTTTATCAATAGTAGACCTCTTTCATTTAAAAAATGGTCTGGAATGTACTTATTATGTTAATTAAATCTAAAGATATAAAAACATTTTAGAATATTTATTATTATCAATCCACATATGCTTCTTAACATTTCTTAATAAATTGTGACTTACTTTGTGAATATTAAAATATTAATACCTATAAATATATAAGTATGTCTTTTAAGAAAATTAGCAGGAACTATAATTAATTATAGAATATCATTTCAGGCTAGGATGAGGCTCATTACTATGTTACATTTCCTTACATGACATAGATCATAGTAGCAATTCTTGGTCATTTTTAATAATCTAACTCAAATACTGTATAGGCCAATTAATTTCACATCCATTTTAGGATCTTGAGACAATAGAAGTTGTAGGACACTTAGCTAATGGTCTTACTCTTTAGTCAGTAAGGACTCAGGAGACTTCTTAGAGAAAAGACTATTAGGAAATAACTTTATTAAATTTGACATTTTGACTGTGCATGGTGATGCACACCTATAAATCCCAGTTCTTGGAAGGCTGAGATAGGAGTATCACAAGTTATAGGATAGCCTCCACAATGTTGAAAGACTCTCAGCAACCTGTTTCAAAATAAATAAATAAATAAATAAATAAATAAATAAATAAGGCTGGGGGTGTAGCTTCATGGTAGAATACATCTGGGTTCAATTCCCAGTTGCACCCCCCAACACAAAATTAACATTTCACACCACAGCACATATTCCCTGAATATCATTCTTATGGAAATAACGAATAAGAATTTCCTTTGAGTATTTTTACATAATATCTGCTTTTAATTTCTAACAATCCTCTAAATTCTCTAAATCTGGTCTATGAATCACAACATAAGTTGTTGTTCATTAAGTATGTACAATCCAATAGTGAAGCTCTACTTTTTATTAAGGAATACCAGAGACATTGTAAGGCCTTAAATTGTGTAATGGCAATATGAAACCAAGAAAACATATTCTAAAATGAAAATAGACAAAAATCCATATAACTACAAAAATTTAAATGTTGTATATTTATTTGTCATTTAGTATACAGCTTTCAAAGTTTTTATAACCTCTTCCTTAAAACCTGACCATATTAGCTCACCCCAGTCTAGCAGGCAGAGTTCTGGGCAAGGGGGAAATGACATGCATAACTAATCATGGGATTGCTGCACAAAGTTCCAGGGAATTGTTCATTGTCTTCATTGCCTAAAATCTGCATGTAAAGGAAAGAATTTTTTTTGTAATTTAGAATTTTCATGATATTTTCTATTTCAACCTTGACATATATCTTTTTGAGGAATTCATCTTGATGTGCCTGTCAGCTTGCCATTTCTATTTTTAATAGGGTGAATAATAGGTGATAAAGGTTGATTAGAAATGATCCTGCAGATGTGATTTATTAAGATTTTGCTTTCTTTTATACATAAGCATGTGATCTAATTTTTTTGCCATTAAGAAGTCACATGAAAGGAATATATTGCTTCTTTAGAATCTGAACTGAATATATTTTAAAATGTGTCACATTGGATCAAATATAAAATGATCCAGAGAGCAAGGTGATCCTCCTTTTCAAAATTAATACATATTAAAATTATAAAATTGCTCTCTATCCATTGCAATTAGATAATATATTTGAGATATGAAGTCTTAATTTGGACTGTTCTCATAAAATAAATTCATCATTTATAAGTGTTGAAGACTATTAAATGACTTCAAAATTTATCAGAATGTATTTATATTTCTTAGATATATAAGAATAAGATCCTAAGTATTGATTACAAAATTATTGAAATAATTTTAAGAAAGATAACTTTTAAAGTGGATCAATCAATTTCAATTCCTCCTCCTACAAGCTTTCTATCAAATAATGTACAAGTGAAACACTCTGTTACTTATGCAAGCAGGTCCATGTGATGTCTTCCTTAGTACCTTAGGGGAAGGCAGTAATCAAGGTAGTTGCATGGGCAACTCTAGAAGAAATCTGTCTTTATCCTGGTATAAATCAAACAATGCACTCTGCTCCCACTTACAGAGAATGGTAAGTAATACTTTGTAAATTTGGATTTGCATGCTGCAGAGGCTAATTGTATTGAGCAAGAGAATAAAATACATAGGAATGTTCTTGCTTCTGAAGGAGGTCAACAATGAGAAAGGAGACAAAATGATTTTAAGTAAAAGATTAGAGAGCAAAAAAATGGAGCAGACCAAGTTAAAAAAGAGCATTTTAATAGAGATGATTAATATTACAATTCAGGTGTGTACTGTTGCAATAAGAGCCCACTGTGTCCCCAAACTTTCAGTAAATATTGCCATTTATTTAGATGTGTGTAGGTGTGTTTGTATGTCTGTAAATTATGGAAATAGAAGACATTTCACAGGATGGTCAACAGAGTGCAAAAGAAAGAAAAAGTGGAGGGGAACAAAAATTCATAAAGAAACTTCTACAGCAGAATTTAGAGCCATTATCCATGATGTTTCATGTGTATTTTATTGCCACTTTACCTAACCTGACTCACAGCAACTAACATCTAGAAGAAATAAAGAATCTAAATTTTTATAGTCATGAGCCATGAGAGTAATTGACTGTATTAGATTTTAATTAACTCATAGGAGAACATACAGTGATACTGTTTCAGTCAATATTCTCACTGCTGTGACCGACCCAAAATACCTGTTGACCACAACTTAGAAAAAGGAAGACTTACTTACTCACAGTTTTGGAAGTTTCAGCCCATGTTAGGCTAGGTCACATCTGAGGAATTCAGGGTATGGCGGCAGGTAAGCAGGGAGAGAAAAAGGGGAAGGGACAAGGGATATATATTTATATAGTCCCCAAGGCCACATCCCTATGACCTACCTCCCCCAGCCACACCCTACCTGTCTACCTTACTACCCATTAAATCCATTAACCAATCAATGGATTTATCCACTGGTAATGTTATAATCCTCAAGATTCAATTATGTCGCCTATGAGCATTTTGCATTGTCAACATTCTATATTCAAACCATAAGATCTACTTCTGCCTCCACTTCTAAGAAAATACTGATTTCACTTTCATAGGTCAATATACAGATAATAATTGGCTAGTTTGTAGGTTGAAATGAAAGAAAATGTGGAGATGCAAGAAATTTTGGAATTTGAAATTTGCAACTCCTCTGAGATCACGCAAACACTAGGAACTAAGATTGAGAAAGAATTTTAAGTAACAAACTCCACTTAAAATTCAGTTTTATGACAAAGGGAGGTATTAGTTTTATACCTACAACCGAAACTTAAGAGGTGAGTTGGTAAAGATAAAATTATAGATATGACAAATAGTGATTCTTATTCTTGGATATAGTAAGTTAGAAAAAAATATATATATATATATTTTTTTTATGTTTTTATTGGTGCATTGTAGTCTCACTTCACAATGAGTATCAGTTTGGTGTTAACATACATGCACACAGCTCTTGGTGTCCCCCCCCGCCTCCCCCCCGCCTCCCTCCCACATGTAGCACTGAGAATGATGTTGGTATAATCTCACATATACACATTGTTTATGACAGTAATTCCATGGATTCACTACTTTCTTACCCTTCCCCTTCTCTTGTATCCCTTCCCTAGCACCTCTGAGGGTTCTCCATTGTCATTGGAGACCCTTTTGTGTCCCCACTACTCCCTATATTGCGCATATTAGTGAAAACATATGACCCTTCATTTTGT
>PVJS01038782.1:0-19221 GCA_004027185.1 Glis glis
GAGGAGAGGAGAGGAGAGGAGAGGAGAGGAGAGGAGAGAGAGATCGCGCGCACGTGCGCATGTGCGCTGAGGCTGGCCGCGAACCCTGATCCTCCAGTCTCCGCTTCCCAAAGTACTGGGATTACAAGCGTGCGCCACCACGCCCGGCTCCAGCCCTATTTTTATTTTTGAAACAGGCTCTTGCTAAGTTCCTGAGGGTCTTGCTAAGTTCTTGAGGCTGGCCTCGAACCTGTGCCCCTCCTGTCTCAGCCTTCCAAGTACTGGGATTACAGGTGTGCATCACCATGCCGAGTTGGAAAAAACCCTTTTAAATATTTGATTTAATCAGGATACACTGTTAATTTTTAATATTTGCTTTTAAACTGTAGTTTAATGTATTTTATATTCTTCTGTAGTAAAACATAACTCAGATTTCTACAGGCCTTAAAACCAAAGGCTGGTTCTTATTTGAATTGTGTCTTCTGTAACAGATTTTAATAAAGTTGGACCCAACCTACTGTCTCTACCTCTTTCTTTACCTATAAAGGACGACATGTCCTGGAACTCCTTTACTGTTGACTACCTATAAATGAATTTGGACAAGACTATATGAATAATGTGCCAAATGTGTAGGTCCATTTTGATTTGATATTTGCACCAAGTTATGACTTCATGTGAAAATAATTTTTTAAAATGCACCAAGCAACTACTAATGGAAAAATAGGTTAGTTTTCCAGAAAACACATGCACTGGATGATTGGAAGGGAAAGGAAATTAGCATTGAATTAAGAGGACCTGACGTACCGGGCGTGGTGGCATATGCCTGTAATTCCAGTACTTGGGAGGCTGAGACAGGAGTGCAGGTTTGAGGATAACCTCAGCAACTTAGACCCCATTTCAAAATAAAAAAGAGGATCCGGGTTCGCGACCAGCCTTAGCTACTTAGTGAGGCCCTTTGCAACCTAGTGAGACCCTGTTTCAAAATAAAGTATGAAAAATAGGGCTGGGGTTGTAGCTCAGAGGTAGAATGCCTCTGGGTTCAATATCCAGTACCAAAAAAAATAAGCATTCAATTTCTCAAGTCACACTAACCACATCTAAAGTGCCAAATACACACATGGCTGTTGGAGTGAATGAAAATAGCCATGAACATTCCCACCACTGCAGAAGATTCTATTGGACAGTGGTGCTCTAAGGGTAGACTACTTAGGGCCTACACTGTTTTATTTTTTATACTGGGGATTGAACCCAAGGGCAATGTACCTCTGAGTTACACCCTCACCCCTTTTTATTTTGAAGCAGGATCTCACTAAGTTGCTAAGGCTAGCCTTGAACCTGCGATCCTCCAAGTACTGGGATTATAGCTGTGTGCTACCATGCCCAGCTTGATCACTGTTCTTCAGTGAGCCTTGTCATGGCTGGAGTGTCACTAGGAAAATACACTACTCACCAAGCAGTACATGTTACTCAACACAAGAGAACACAAGTTTATAAAGGCATTTAGTTTATTTTTCAAAAAAATACTTTGCTAGAAGGGTTGAGTACTGTAACTTTACATGATCATAATCTTTAAATAATTTTTTTTTCTGACCAACAAGTACCATTTAAGTGAACAACTTGTCTAGGTCTGCTTTTTTAACACCCAAATACTTTAGCACTTCTCTGATGGTATTCCCTAGGTCTTAATTATCTACAGGCCAGGAGGCAGAGCTTAGCACATAACAAAGTATGTGCTTTATATTCACTTGGTTTCTTAAGTAATTGGTGTATATCTAATTCACACTATTAATTCATTGTTTCTTGCTTGAAAGACTGTTACCCATCTGGACCCCCCCCCATTATTTCTATAACCCAGGGAAGCAGTGAACCACAACCACAGAGAAAAAGGGCAACTCAGGTTAGGCAAGTGCTGGCTGTGTCCAAGTTAGGTCTGTTATTTTTCATTTCAACTGTAAATTCAAGGTGACCATGTTACTCATATTCAATGGTAAGTAGAAAGTATAATGCAAAGCCAAAAATATGATGGGAATACTGGCAACAACTGCCTCCTTTCCTGAAAGAGGCTAAATGAAGTATATGATTCTTGAGAAAACTAAAAGATGAATTAAATCTGTTCATTGCTATAGATTTAACAAAAGGACAGACCACTGGAAAGAAGCAACTATAGCCTAATAAGTGTACTCACACAGAGGACTGGAAAGCTTGCTGAAGGCTTGTCATAATAGCTTTTCATCTATGCAAGGCCTGCACTCAACCTCAAAGGTATAAGGTCTGTCTACCTTGTGGGCACCCAGACAGTTCAGTGCCAAGCTACTGACATTAAAGCAACGTCCCTCATTTTCACCAATAGCCCAGAGTACAAAGTCAAAAATGACTTTGTTGCAAGGAAGCAATTACTGTAAACATTAGGACAGAGACTTTCTAATCTAGGACTTGAACTAAATAGAGGTTTATACCTAATCACAAGAACAAAGGAAAAAGCAACTATGTGCTGAAACCATGTTTCATGAATGACAGAAAATATTTTAAAAAATATATTCAAAATATTCAACATGAAGGCTAATCCATGCTGGGCAGTGTACCTCAAGGTGCCCTAGTGTGCTGGAGTCAAAGAGTAACCATACTTGGACAGCTCACATAGGCTCCCTATGCGCATCCCTGCATGCCTCGGTGCTGACATGAAGACCAATTCTCAGAATGGAGGAAGTGGCAATTCAAACTCTGGGCATTAAGATTCTTAGAGGGCTGGTAGTGTGGCTCAGTGGCAGAATGCTTGCCTAGCACACCCATGGCCCTAGGTTCGATCCCCAGCACTGAAAAGAAAGAAAAGATTCTTGTAGGAGCACAATTCTGTCTCTTCTACATGATGGGTCTGTCACTGGGGAAGTGAAATACTTCCCTACTCTGAAGTACCAGACATTTTGAATCAGTAGCCTAGTTACTGGCTATGTTAGTATAAACACTTCCCCCAAAGAGGCAAATGTCTCACAAATTCTGAAAAGTCTCATGTGTGCATAATTATGTCTGGAAACCTCATGAAGACATCTTCTCCATTCTAATTCTCATATTTCCTAATGGTGACACAACCTCACCTGTAGCAGTGTAAATGCCTCTTACTCCCACTTTTTTTTTTTTTTTGGTGCTGGGGATTGGACCCAGGATATTCTACCTCTGAGCTACGCCTCCAGCCCAATTTTATAATAGGATCTCACTAAGTTGCAGAGGGCCTCACTTAAGTTGCTGAGGCTGGCTAGGAACCCGTGATCCTCCTGTCTCAGACTCCCAAGTACTGGGAATACAAGTGTGCGCCATCATGCCCGGCCTACCCCCAGCTTTTTTAATGACCTGACACACAGTAGGAAATAGCGACCTGGTTTTAAGCTAAGGAGTTTGAGTCTGGAGGAATCAGGAGAGGAAAGTGCTGGGGCTACTTCCCACACTGACGACACCTCTGAGTTGGGACCCCTGCATGTAAACAGGGTCTGACTTGACCCTCAACTGCTGGCAGCCATCCTCGCCTTGGCCATATCTTAGGGCCAAGTTAAGCATTTTAGCTTTTTCAACACCCCACAGCTAGCCAGGCAAAATTCAAGTATCTTCTGCCATTTACTTTGTATTTTTCTGTACAAACTTTTGCGTTTCTTACACATTTTCCTCTCCCAGTTCAGAAAAGATAGTTGTGTAGGTTTAACATGTATCTTTCCTTATTTCCTTTCAAATATGCCAGATTAAAAAAAGGCCAGATTAAAGATGTAAGATCCATTACTTTCACCCTAATGTAGCTAAATATAAGGACAAGGCCACATTATAGTCTGTCCCCAGAAGATGAAGTTCAGCAAAAGGGGCAATGCAACTCCTGTGCTAGAGTCAGGACTGGCCGCAGAAGCCAAAGGAACCCTGCGTGTTGCTGAGATCACTAGCCAGCTGGAGGGAGACATTTCTAAGACGCTGGCTGCTCTCCCACAGAACCACGTTGCCTGCATTAACTTCCCTCTGCTCCCACCTGCAAAAAAAGTCCTGAAGTCAAGCTGGGCATGGTGGCGCACACCTGTAATCTCAGTACTTGGGAGGCTGAGACAGGAGGGTCGCAGGTTCGCGGCCAGCCTCAGCTACTTAGTGAGGCCTCCGCAACCTAGTGAGACCCTGTTTCAAAATAAAGAATAAAAAATAGGGCTGGAGGTGTAGCTCAGAGGTAGAATGTCCCTGGGTTCCATCCCCAGTACTGAAAAAAAAAAAGTCTTGAAGTCAGTCTTCATTTTGAATGTTTATATTTCAGATATCCTTGAAATAGAAATGTATTTGGTCAATTTTAACTTCTTCCAGATGGGAGGCAACATAAAGGACATAACAACTTGCAGGTTACTTCTAGAAAGGCTGACTTCTGATTTGTTTGACCACTACTTTGACAGATGCTAAGTTTTTTCACAGTTAAAACCGTGAAAATCTAGGGAATTCAATGTCCCAACAAAAGCGTTTATGAGATTTAGGCTATGTATAATTCCTATAACCATGATTGAAATATCATTTGTTATGATAACTGGCCCCCAAGGTCACTGCCCTTTTCTCATACCTTAACCAACTCTTCCCAAAGCAGGCTCCTTGCTTGCAAAACACACCCATTAGTTAAGAGCCACTTCATCTCACCCCTCAAAAGGAACACGTCTCACGCTCTAAGACTCCCTTGGAGAGGGAAGTCAGTGAAAGGTGTTGCTGGTAAAAGTAAAACAGGTCTGGCTTTGTCAGCACCACTCCTAGCTACCCTTTATGCCCCAGGGAATATCAACTACTCTGAGTTATGCTGTATCAAAAACATCTTGCATTTTTAGGTTCTGGGATTAAATTTTAAACCTGTATTCAGTTCACATCTAACTAAGTTTCAAAAGCTGCACCAAATCTACTAGGCTTTTTTTTTTAATACTCTTCACTGCATGCTCTGTCTATATGCATGCGTTTGGATAATAAATATTAAATATGGGAGGGACGCGCGGAATCCATAAAATTAAAAATGAAACCAAAATGAACATTTAAAAAGTACATGGTAGCTGGAGAAATGAGTAAGGGCAAAAAATAAATTTGAGGTAACAATAGTGGCCCAACACCACTGATCTGAAATATCTGTAAAAATTCAAACAAGTGTTTGGAGATTCAAGTAACAAACCATCTGCTCCAACTTGGTCAGTCTTGCAGAACCCTGCAGTTTCAGTCCAGGAGTCGGCACTCACACAGCTCCTTGTAGATCCTCTTCCGCACACGGGGCATGTCTTCTTGAGAAAACTGGAAAGGCTGCTCTAAGGCGAGGCACTTGCAGTACTGCAAAGGTCCCAGAAACAACTTAAGTGGCATGTAGGGTTGTGCAGGAGCCCAGCACCAGATGCAGACCTAAGAGTCTAACTTGTGAGAACACATTGTTTCACAACATTTACCTCCAAATTACAGTCAGCTTTTCAGATAAGTGTATGGCTAGAGCTCTCCCCTCCCTCCCACCCCATCACTGAAAAGCAGCAACCAATGAAGAGGCTCCAACTCCTCCCCAACTGCAACCTCTGAGGATGTGGTCAGACCTCAACATGGCCTTTAAGTGGAAACTTGACTTTGTTTACAAACCCCATTCATGACATGTGTGAACAGACCTATCTTCTGAGATTTTTGCCAATCTCTAAATTCATAGATTATGTAATTTCCCTCATAAATGTATGTATAACGGAAATTTTTCCATTGCCCTTTTAGACCATCAAGGGGGCCTTGAGCATGAGATGGCTCTTTCTGAATGTGGCCCTTATTTAATATCCAAGTTTTCTATGTCAAAGACTTTTAGGTTGCCTGCCAATGGCTTTTTTTAAGTTAATTTTGCAAATGCCAATGATCTGTGATATGGAAAAATTCAAGTCAGCCTCTAGTAAGGCTTACTAACAACCTCCATCAAGACATGGATGATATCCACTGTCCACTCTTGAGCTTGGGATGGGGTTCTTCCTAATTATAACATCTGAAAATGCAGAAACTACTGCATCTCAACAACAAAGGAGGGAAGGGAGGAAGGTGAGCACTATGCTACTGTACCTAGTACCACATACATACACAGGACTGCCATCTCTCCTCTCTAAACATAACACACTTAATTCATATCTTTTTTTTTTTTGTGGTACCGGGGATTGAACATAGGGGTGTTCTACCTCCGCGCTACGCCCCCGGCCCTATTTTTTGTACTTTATTTTGAAACCGGGTCTCACGAAGTTGCGGAGGGCCTCACTAAGGAGAGAGAGAGACAGAGAGAGAGACAGAGAGATAGAGAGACAGAGTGAGACAGCTGAGGCTGGCCGCGAACCCGGATCCTCCGGTCTCTGCCTCCTAAAGTACTGGGATTACAAGCGTGCGCCACCACGCCCAGCTTAATTCATATCTTGTAAATTCTCAAAAAACAGTATTTCATTACCTGGAGCATAAAGACTCCACAGTCACTGTCATTTTTTTGTTGTGGAATACACTGAGGGGAAAAACAAAATGGTCATTAAAATAACATCAAATACTCCTCTCCAGATAAGAAAAAAGTATTTTATGACAAATGAACAAAGACAGGAAACCTATCTGTCCAGGACAGCTGGCATATACCTCTGGTATCTTTTTTATTTTTGTGGTAGTTGGGATTGAGCTCAGGGGCATTTTACTTTTGAGCTACACCCCTATTCCTATTTCATTTTTTGTTTTGAAACAAGGTCTCTCTAAGTTACTATGCACTGGCCTGGAACCTGTGATCCTCCTGTCTCAGCCTAGTACTAGGATTAGAGGCATGCACCACCACGCCCAGTCCTTCTGGTATCTTAAGTGTCCACTTTACAGAGACATCTGGCCGCGTAAAAAGAGCTATCCAGTAGCCCCCACAATTTATAAAAATATATTTTTTAGCTGGGCTTGGCGGTGCACGCTTATAATCCCAGTACTTGAGAGGCTGAGACAGGAGGATCACAAGTTTGTGGCCAGCCTCAGCAACATGTGAGGCCCTGTTTCAAAATAAAAGAATAAAATAGGGCTGGGGGTGAGCTCAGAGGTAGAATGCCCCTGGCTTCAATCCCCAGTATCACACACACACACACACACACACACACACACACACACACACACAGAAAAGAAAAACCTACGTTTTGTCTAAATGGGAAATAAAAAACCCTCTTTTAAGAGTACCTATCTGGGTAATCAGTTTGGCTAACAATTCACTGATGATGGACTATAAATGCAGCTGTGGGTCAGAGAACATCTGCCTGGACTCTGAGCACTGCGATGGCCACAGCTCTGCTCAGCAGTCTTCACTCTCATTTCATGTTACACAACTCCGTCCCATTCTCTGAAAGAAGCCTGAAGGTAAACGTAAGTTTCCAAGAGAACTGGTTCCTGTTCTCCGCCTAAAACAGAAGTAGGAAAGATCCTGTCTAAATTTAGAACACCTGGATGTTCTAATTGGGTAAATTTTATGTAGAAAATTTATTCAGTTCTGGTTTGAACTGGTATTAGAAACACAAAACTTCAGCTTAATTTTAAACTTTAGGATTTGGTCCAGTTCAAGGATGAACTAATAAATCTTGTCCCTTTGGGTTTGGGTTACAGGTTTGTTTCAAGACTGCCTATCACACTGGGTCAAGGATCTGCCTCTACTAATAGTTCTGATGTCCTTTGGGGAAGGTCACACCCAGGCTTCAGTTTTCTCATCTATAAAATAAAGATGCTGCCCTAAATGACCAACTACCTCACAGGTTGTAAAGATCAAATGGGATCATTATATAAAAATGCTTTGAAAACAATAAAATAATGAGCTTAAGTGGTCAAGACCCTGGCATTCAGGATGGGATAGAGAGGCTATGCCCAGGCGAGCACTCGCCCCATGTACAGCTTTAATGGCTATGGGTTAATGGGGGTCACATCCAGGTTGTCCTCAGAGAGAAGCACTCAGGCCACAGTCTTCCCTACACGCATGGACAGTAGCCCTGTGCTCTTGCTGCCTTAGTGGACCCACATAGTCATTTTAGCATTTCTCTGGGTCTATATATTGATCGTATGGAAATAAGAGCCAGGAGGCAAGAAGTAGGCACCAAACTGCCAGCCAAAATGTGTTTTTCGGCAGAGCAACTGTCAGTAGCAACTGCCCCAGGGATGAAAAACTGAAGTTAACTGCTCCCAACAAGCACTGGGCAACTGAGCGGCCATATGATGAAGTGCTCAACAGGCTTGTGCTGAGCTGCCTCCTGGAGCCGCCTCCAGGCTCTCCTTGGTCTGTCACCAGTCTACCAGTGCTGACAGGCACCCGCCCCTTGGAGCGTTCCCTCCCCTGGATATGCCCGTGTTTCATTTGTATCACATACTTACCTTCGTAACAGCAGTCTGCCAACCCTGAAGAAATTCAGGTCTATTTTTTTCTCTGGCTTCAGTCAGCAAATACTTTCTTATATTCTGGTTAAAAAGAAACCACAACACAGATGCTGTGTTCCATGAGCTGGTGAAAAATGGAACCTGCCCGCAGCAGACAAAAGCAAAGGAGGGGGCTGTGGCCCCATGTAAGGGGGCAGAGTGTGCATTGAGTCTAGAGCTGGAGCTGTATTTCAGAGCTTTCCATATTTATTGTTAAGGAGGATTCAGACCTTCTATACTCAAGGTATGCACTCACACTGTGGACACTGGTATTTTTTTAATTGCAATGCTTTATGAGATGGTTAGCTGCCTTTTCCAGCAGTAAGTCAACCTGCTACATTTGAAACTTAAATAATGGCAAGACAAAAAGAAAGTCTTAATTACTACCAGTGCTCTATAGGGGAAAGGAACCAATGGCTGAAATCCTTAATAACTAAAACTGAATGAAAACCATTCCAGCCACAGACTGACTCCTTATTTTTGAGGGTGGCAGGAAAGATAACATTCAGTTTCTGTAAAGTTATCTCAAACCATTCTGAATACAATTAACTCCACTGTTGCAATCTCTACCATAATGAAGCCTGCTGGGATTTCAATATGTCCCTTAGGCCCTGAACCTCTTTGAATGTATTTCTCTCTACATCAAGGGTCATGTCAGAGGCTATGTGAATTAAATAACACCCCCTGAAAGTGACGTAGAAGTAGCTACCTTTTTGAAGAAAAATCATTTGGTAATACAAGCAAATACTTAATATTTAACAAAGTATAACTGTGTGTTGCTCCTCTCCCTCCAAACAAGTAACTTCATTTTCTCAGAATAAGCAATATATGCAAATTCATAAATAAAGGCAAAAAAGACTTGTCTTAAAAATGATCACCTACATGCTGGAGATACAGTACTTAATAAAGCTGTTGAAGTCTTGCTCTCATAGAATTTATTTGGTAATTATTTAAAACATTTTTCATCAACTCTGGAAATACAGGCCCCCGACTCTCTTTCAGAGCCAGTTCTATGGCCCCCACATTCTCATAAAATAACTGCCTAATCCCACCTGACTGGATGACTCTGCTTGGCTTTGAATGTCTTACAGTTATCACATCAAACAAGTCTGCTCTTAGGGTCTTTTTGCAAACACTGGACAAGTTATCAGCCAATTGCAATTGTAATTCTGCTGCAAAGGTATGAAATCTGCATAGGGACTTGGGAAAAAATTCAGAATATGATTTTTTTTTTTTGCAGTACTGAGGATTGAACCCAGGGGCATTCTACCTCTGAGCTGCAACCCCAGCCCTATTTTTATTCTTTATTTTGAAACAGGGTCTCACTAAGTTGCAGAGCGCCTCACTAAGTAGCTGAGGCTGGCCGCAAACCTGTGATCCTTCTGTCTCAGCCTCCCAAGTACTGAGATTACAAGTGTGTGCCACCACGCCTGACTACGATATTATTTTTATTGAAGAGGAGGAGGGTGGTGAGGATTGAACCCAGAGCCTCTGGCATGCTACCCAAGTGCTCAACCACTGTGCTGAATCCCCAGCCCTTTTACTTTGAGACAGGGTCTTGCTGAGTTGCCAGGGCTGGCCTTGATCTTAAGATTCACCTACCTAAACCTCCTAAGTAGCTAAGATTTCGGCATGCACCACCACACCCAGCAAGAACCACTATATTAGCCACTATATGTGGTGGAGCACACCTGTAATCCCAGTTCTTGGGAGGCTGAGACAAGAGGACTGAAGGTTAGAGGCCAGCCTCGGGCAACTTAGCAAGACCCTGTCTCAAAACAAAAATTAAAAAGGGCTGGGGATTTAACTCAGTGGTTGAGCACTTGGATAGCATGCCACTTAGCGAGACTCTGCTTCAAAATAAAAAATAAAATAGCACTGGAGCTCAGAGGTAGAATGCCCCTGGGTTCCATCCCCAGTACCAAAACCAAAAAATGAACTACTATATTCTTTTTAACTGCTATGGTCAGTTTAATAGTGTGAACATACTATAGTATATTTAGCTGTTCTCTTGGTTAAGTTAAATTTAGGCTGTTTTATTTTTCACTGTTATAAATGAACCCTGCTAGGTACAGTGGCACTCACCTGTAAATCCCAGTACTTAAGAGGCTGAGACAGCAGTTTCCAGGCTAGCCCATTTCAAAATAGTGAGACCCTGTTTAAAAAAATAAAAAAAGGCTGGGGGTGTAGCTCAGAGACAGAATGTCCCTAGGTTCAATCCCTAGTACTACAATGAAAGAGAGAGACAGAAAAGACAAGGAGGAAGAGGAGGAGGGGGAGGGGGAGGGGGAGAGGGAAGGGAAGAGGGAGGAGGAGAAAGAGGAGGAAGAGGAGGCAGAGGAGGAGGAAGGAGAAGAGAGGAGAGAACCCTGATGTCATTTTTATTTCCTTACAGATGGAACCCAGGGTTTCCTGCATACCAACTAAGTGCTCTACCTCTAAGCTATATTCCCCGCTCCCTGATGTAGATTTAATCTGCATTTCTCTTACTTCTGGTGAGGCTAGACATCTACTTCCCCCACCCCACCCCGGGGGTACTTGGGATTGAACCCAAGGGCATTCTACCTCTGAGCTACACCCCAGGCCTTTTTATTTTTGTTTTGAAACAGGGTGCTAGGCTGCTGAGAGTCTCGCTATGCTACTGAGGCTGTCCTTGAACCTGCAATCCTGTCTCAGCCTCCCAAGTACTAGGATTACAGGTGTGTGTCTGGCTGACCATTTCTATTAGGTCCTTTTTTCACCCCTTATTCATTTGTAGATGTTCTTTACATAGTGTAAAAAGTAATTGCATATATATCACAACATTTTCTCCAAGTCTGTCACTTGTCTTTTAACTTTGTGACACACAGAAGTTTTATTTATTTTGGTGGTACTGGGGATTAAAGCAAGGCCTTACACATGCTAAGCTCACTGAACTATACCTCCAGCCCTGACATACAGAGTTAAAAATTATGATATGGTTGAATTTATCAAACTACTCCTCATGTCTCTTTGGTGAGGGGAGACTTCTGCGTTTAGAAAGCATTCCCAGCTGGACATGGTAATGTCCAGTACTTGGGAGGCTTGTAATCCCAGTACTTTCAGGAGGATCGCAGGTTCGCGGCCAGTCTCAACTACTTAGGCCCCCCGCAACTTAGTGAGACCCTGTTTCAAAATAAAGAATAAAAAATAGGGCTGGGGGTGTAGCTCAGAGGTAGAATGTCCCTGGGTTCAACCCCCAGTACCGCAAAAAAAAAAAAGCATTCCCTACACTAAGAACATGGCATCTTCTATATTTTGTTCCAATGCTTTTATAGTTTTATCTTATATTTAGGTTTTTATTTCATTTGAAATATGTTTTTATAAATAGGATATTTTACTTTTCCAAATGATAGCTAATTTTTCCAATGCCATAATTGAATAGCCTATCTTTTCCCAACTTCATCATATATGAAGTCCCCAAATATGCATGAGTTATTTCTGGATTCTTCATGCTGTTTCATCATTCTATTTGTCTATTCCTAAGCCAAGATAGTTTTTATTTAAAACAGTTCCAAAGATAAATACAGGGTTTTTTTTGCAGTACTGGGGATTGAACCCAGGGGCTTTTTACCTCTGAGCTACATCTCCAGCCCTATTTTTTATCTTTATTTTTATTTTTATTTATTTAGTTTTTTTGCAGTACCGGGGATTGAACCCAGGGGCGTTCTACCTCCGCACTACACCCCCGGCCCAATTTTTTATACTTTATTTTGAAACCAGGTCTCACGAAGTTGCAGAGGGCCTCACTAAGTAGAGAGAGAGAGAGAGAGAGAGAGAGAGAGAGAGAGAGAGAAAGACACAGGGAGAGAGAAAGAGAGAGAGAGAGAGCTGTGGCTGGCCATGAACCGGATCCTCCGGTCTCCGCTTCCCAAAGTACTGGGATTACAAGCATGCGCCACCACGCCCGGCCTTTTATTTTTATTTTGAAAAAGGGTCTCACTAAGTTACAGAGGGCCCCACTAAGTAGCTGAGGCTGCCCACGAACCTCTGATCCTCCTGTTTCAGCCTCCCAAGTACTTGGATTACAAGTGTGCGCTACCACACCTGGCATTAAATACAGTTTTCATTATAAAAACTGTGGGACTGGAAGGTTGCTCAGAGGTAGAGCACTTGCCTAGTGTGCATGAGGCGCTAGGTTTGATCCCTCCAGCACCACCAGAAAAAAAAACAAAAACCCACAATTCTGTAACATGGTTTGATACCTCACTGTTCTAGTTTGAAGGGAACTGATCTCAGGCCTTTTTTTTTTTTTGGTACTGGGGATTGAACCCGGGGGCATTCTGCCTCTGAGCTACACCCCTAGCCCTATATTTTATTCTTTATTTTGAAACAGGGTCACACTAAGTTGCGGAGGGCCTCACTAAGAAGCTGAGGCTGGCTACAAACCTGCGATCCTCCTGTCTCAGCCTCCCAAGTACGGGGATTACAAGCGTGCGCCACCATGCCCAGCTTAGGCCTTTTTTATTTTTAATTTTGAAACAGGTTCTCACCAAGTTGCAGAGGCTTGAACTTGCAATCCTCCTGTCTCAACCTCCCAAGTACTGGGATTACAGACATGTGCTACTGCACTTGGCTATTCCAATTTCCTTTATATATACTTAAATAAACCTTATTTTTCACCATAAAGGACTTCCACGTTTCTTGCTAGGGTATATTCTTGGGTAATTTATGTTTTGTTGCTTTTGTAAATGGAAGCTTCTGTTTTAGTTACATTTCTAAGTGGTTCTTGATCATGCAGGAAAGTCAGGAAACCTATTGATGTTTCTGGCTTTTGTGTCCCACCATCTTGTTGAACTGTTACTAATATAAACTGAACTTTAATTTTGTGCCAGTTGTTTCTCTTGGGTTATGATTTATTCTACAGAAATTATTTTTAATATGAAAGCCAATTAGCTCTAAGAGAAATCAAGGAAAACAAGTTTCTATCTCCATTCCAAAAGTAGTCTTAAAGGAAAAGCAGAAAAAAATGCTGACAAATCCAATTTGGGCATATATTTCAGAAGGGGATCCTGATCTTGGGTAGCTACCTCTCCCCACCTGGGAAATCCACTTGTAGTTCTTTTCTCTACCAACAGTTTAAAGGACTTTCATGAAAGAAACTGTTCCTCTATGGTACTGACTTCTGCTACTCTATCTAGAGCTAAGATGGAACTTGGTCAATCACAAAATAAATGAAAAAATAGGCAAGATATTAACTTACCTCTACACAAAACTTAAAATGAATGCCTTGGGAATCATAAAACGAAATAATTCGATTAGAGAGTGTCACAGTAATGAGAGACCAGTGGACTTCCAGGTGAATGGGAATCAACAGAAGACTCTTTTTAAACAAATCCACCTGATTAAGAACAGAGAAAGAAATGCAGCTGTTACCATGGACCCAACACCACACAGCAGCTTCCATCTACTGACCTTTGATCTACCTGAGGACATGAAACTAGGAAATGGTGAACCAGAATTTGAACCTAGGTCTTAAGCCCATCCTTATAACTACTAAGCTATAATACACAACAATAAGAAAAATGAAAATACAGCAAATACTATTTTTCATATAACCCACTAAATCTGTGTTTATCTGCTATCTGATGTGACTTGGTCCCTCATTTTTATGCTTACCTAATTTTCTTGGGCACATTTTGATCTAGACGCCACACTTCTTTGGGGAAAAAAAACAGTATCAGAAAGTAAAAGGTATGCCAGGCATGGTGGTGCACGCTTCTAATCCCAGAACTAACTATTATAAAACTGGGTCTATAGAAAGATGGAAACTAGCCAGGCATGGTGGTGCACGCTTGTAATCCCAGTAGTTGGGAGGCTGAGACCAGAGGATCCGGGTTCGGGGCCAGCCTTAGCTACTTAGTGAGGCCCTCCGCAACCCAGTGAGACCCTGTTTCAAAATAAAGTATAAAAAATAGGGCTGGGGGTGCAGCTCGGAGGTAGAATGCCCCTGGGTTCAATCCCCAGTGCCAAAAAAAAAAAGTAAAAGATATATAGTTTCCATCTTTCTTTTTTTTTTTCGGTACTAGGGATTGAACCCAGGGGCATTCTACCTCCGAGCTGCACCCCCAGCCCTATTTTTTATACTTTATTTTTTATTTTTTATTTTTTTATTTTTTTTGCGGTACCAGGGATTGAACGCAGCGGCGTTCTACCTCCGTGCTATGCCCCCGGCCCTATTTTTTGATACTTTATTTTGAAACCGGGTCTCACGAAGTTGCGGAGGGCCTCACTAAGTAGAGAGAGAGAGACGGAGAGAGAGAGAGAGAGAGAGCTGAGGCTGGCTGCGAACCCGGATCCTCCGGTCTCCGCCTCCCAAAGTACTGGGATTACAAACGTGCGCCACCACGCCCAGCCTTTATACTTTATTTTGAAACAGGGTCTCACTGGGTTGCGGAGGGCCTCACTAAGTAGCTAAGGCTGGCCCCGAACCCGGATCCTCTGGTCTCAGCCTCCCAACTACTGGGATTACAAGCGTGCGCCACCACGCCTGGCTAGTTTCCATCTTTCTATAGACCCAGTTTTATAATAGTGTTACAGGCTCTGAAGCAAATCTTCTCAAGTTTAAATTGTGGCTCTTCCAATTATTGGCCAGATGACTTTGACAATTTTCTTAGCCTCTTTGTGTCTTGATTTCCTCAACTATCAAATGCAGAAAACAATAGTACCTACCTTATGAAGATGAGAGAATACATGAAACTACTTCATACATTATAGGCAGTCAATAAATCATTATCATTACCACTCCCTCTGACTCAGATGTCAAAACTGAGAAAAAACATGCTTCATAATACTTTACACACACTTTACATCCTAATTAACCCTTTACAATTATAACATATTCTTTATATCCTAATACATATCCCCTACACTCTAGAAGTACTTGCTATTCCACTAAAAATTCTAGTTGTAGATTGGATGATAGAGGAGTAAGTGCCCCATAAGCATCTGTAAAAGAGTGAAGGAGCCTGGCATGATGGTGCACACCTGTAATCCCAGTACTTGGGAGCCTGAGACAGGAGGATCACAGGTTCGAGGACAGCCTCAGAAGGTAATGAGACTTGGCAACCTAGCAAGACACTGTTTCAAAACAAAAAAAATTAATTAATTAAAAACAGTCAATGAATTTTTTTCAGGTACTTTTTGAGAGTATTTTTAGTGATTCTTTGGGCTAAAACTATTATACTATTTTAAACTATATCAGATTCTGAAAAACTAATTTCTCAAGCCTACCCTCTATTTTTTTCATTGGTACTAAGGATTGAACCCAGGGGCATTCTATCCCTGAGCTACACTACCAGTCCTAGTTTATATTTTATTTTATTTATTTACTTTTTGTGGTACTGGATATTGAACTCAGAGACATTCTATCTCTGAGCTACAACCCTGAGCCCTATTTTACATATTTCTATTTATTTATTTGCAGTACTGGCGATTGAACCCAGGGACATTCTACCTCCAAGCTATACCCTCAGCCCTATTTTTTTATTCTTTATTTTGAAACAGGGTCTCACTAAATTGTGGAGGGCTTCACTAAGTAGCTGAGGCTGGCCGCGAACCTTCCATCCTCCTATCTCAGTCTCCCAAGTAGTATGTATGTATTTATTTATTGTGTACGTATGTATTTATTTATTGTGGTACTAGGGACTGAACCCAGGGGCATTCTACCTCTGAGCTACACCCCCTACCCACTTTTATTTTTTTTATTTTGAAATGGGGTATCACTAAATTGCTGAGGCTGGTCTAAAACCTGCAATTCCCTGTCTCAGCCTCTCAAGTAGTATGTATATATGTATGTATGTATTGTGGTACTAGGGACTAAACCCAGGAGCATTCTACCTCTGAGCTACCCCCCCCCCCGTCCACTTTTTTTTAATTTTGATACAAGGTATTCTATATTGCTGAGGCTGATCTAAAACCAGCAATTCCTCATCTCAGCCTCCCAAGTACTGGGATTACAAGCTTGCACCACCACACCTGGCTTTATATATTATTTATTTATTTATTCATTTATTTTTGCGGTACTGGGGATTGAACCCAGGGGCATTCTACCTCTGTGCTACACCCCCATCCCTATTTCTTAATTCTTTATTTTGAAACAGGGTCTAAATTGGGGAGGGCCTCACTAAGGCTGGCTGAAATCCTCCTGTCTCAGCCTCCCAAGTACTGGGATTACAGGCGTGCACCACAACGCCTGGCTATATCCTTCTTACTTTTTGATATTCAGATAATGTCCTGCTATAAATAAATCTCTTAAGTCTACACGACCTTGGAGCAAAGCACTTTAGCACTTTAGTTTCCCAGTTTCTACATCTATAAACCTGGGGTCAGGGAAGGTGGACAAAAGAAAATATAGAGCTAGGTGGGGGTGTCGCTCAGTGGGAGAGTGCTTTTGTAACATGCCTAAGGTTCTGGGTTCAATCCCCAGCACCACACACACACACACACACACACACACACACACACACAAAATGTAGAAAATACAGGTTGAGCATACTTAATCTGAAATACAAAATGCTCCAAAATCCAAAATTTGTTCAGCATCATGATGCCACAAATGGAAAATTCTGTACATGAACTCATGTTATAGGTCACAGTCAAAACACAGGCACAAAGCCAGGCGTGGTGGCATATGCTTGTAATCCCAGTATTTGGGAGGCTGACACAGGATGATAACAGGTTCGCTGCCAGCCTCAGCTACTTAGTGAGGCCCTCCGCAACTTAGTGAGACCCTGTTTCAAAATAAAGAATAAGCCGGGCTTGGTGGTGCATGCTTGTAATCCCAGTACTTGGGAGGCGGAGACAGGAGGATCCAGGTTCGCGGCCAGCCTCAGTTACTTAGTGAGGCCCTCCGCAACTTGTGAGACCCTGTTTCAAAATAAAGAATAAAAAGTAGGGCTGGGGGATGTAGCTTGGAGGTAGAATGCCCCTGGGTTCAATCCCCAGTTCCGAAAAAAAAAAAAAAACACAGGCACGGGGGCTGGGATGTACCTCAGTTGTGGAGGTCATGCCTAGCATGCAAAAGGTCCCAGGTGAGAACCCCAACACTGCTAAGAAATAATAATTGTTATCTTAAAAAGAGTTAAAACACACACATACCCCCTAAAAACACTGTATAAAATTTAACCTTCAGGCTACGTGTATAAGATATTTGAAACATAAATGAATTTTGTGCTTACTCTTGGATTTCATCCATAAGATACCCCATTAAGTATATAAAATATTGGCAAATGTAAAAATATCTGAAATCTAAAGCCAGGCATTTTGAGTTAGGGATTCTGAACCTATAGTAGATAAAACAGATAATGGTTCTTTCCAGCTCAGAAAAATCTGAGTATCAGCCGGGCGTAGTAGGGTACTTGGGAGGCTGAGACAGGAGGATCGGGGTTCATGGCCAGCCTCAGCTACTTAGTGAGGCCCTCCGAACTTAGTGAGACCCTGTTTCAAAATAAAGAACAACAAAAAAATAGGGCTGGGGATGTAGCCCAGAGGTAGAATGCCCCCGGGGTTCAATCCCCGGCAATGCCAAAAAAAAAAAAAATCTGAGTATCTAAAACAAATAATTATATTTTACTTTTTTATTCATTTATTTATTTATTTATTTATTTATTTATTTATTTATTTATTTATTGCTACTGGGGATTGAACCCAGGGGCATTTCACCTCTGATCCACACCCCAGCCCTATTTTTTAATTTTTTATTTTGAAATAGGTCTCACTAAGTTGCGGAGGGCCTCACTAAATAGCTGAGGCTGGCCGCGAACCTGCAATCCTCCTGTCTCAGCCTCCCAAGTACTGAGATTATAAATGTGCACCACCACGCCCGACCCAGCCCTATTTTTTATTCTTTACTTTGAAACAGGGTCTCACTAAGTTGTGTAGGACCTCACTAAGTAGCTGAGGCTGACTGCAAACCTGGATCCTCAGGTCTTAGCCTCCCAAGTACTGGGATTACAAGTGTGCGCCACCACACCCGGCTAGAAATTATATTTTAAATACAGTCATACATGAGGCACTGGGTTCAATCCCAAGCACTGCAAAATTAAATAAATAGAATACAGTATTAGCTGGGTGTGGTGGTGCATGCTTGTAATCCTAGTACTTGGGATGCCAAGACAAGAGGATTGCAGGTTCAAGACCAGTCTCAGCAACTTAGATTCTTATCGATCCAGAAAGACCGTGTTTCAAAACAAAAACTAGATGGATGTGGTGGCGCACGATTTTAATCCCAGTACTTGGGAGGCTCAGACAGGAGAATCATGGTTCGAAGCCAGCCTCGGCAATTTAGGGAGGCCCTCCACAATTTAGTGAGACCCTGTTTCCAAATAAGAAATAAAATCGGGTTGGGGGTATAACTTGGAGGTAGAATGCCTCTGGGTTTCATCACCAGTACAAAAAAAAAAAAAAAAAAAAAACTAGAGAAAGGGCTGGGAAGCCGGGTGTGGTGGTGCATGCTTGTAATCTCAGTACTTGGGAGGCTAAGACAGGAGGATCACAGGTTTGCGGCCAACCCCAGGTACTTAGTTAAGGCCCTCTACAACTTAGTGAGACCCTGTTTCAAAATAAAGAATAAAAAAGAGGGCTGGGGGTATAGCTTGGAGGTGGAATGCCCCTGGGTTCAATTCCCAGTACCGCAAAAAAAAAAAAAAAACCCACAATAAAAAATAGGGCTGGGCCGGGCGTGGTGACGCACACTTGTAATCCCAGTACTTGGGAGGCAGAGACCGGATGATCCGGGTTCTCGGCCAGCCTCAGCTACTTAGTGAGGCCCTCCGCAACTTCGTGAGACCCGGTTTCAAAATAAAGTATAAAAAATAGGGCTGGGGG
>PVJS01038783.1:0-19220 GCA_004027185.1 Glis glis
CACAGAATGGGCTTGAAGAAGGAAGTGTGGAACTGGAGCTGACAGCCTTTGGTTTATTCAGAAAAGTGCAGCATGAGCGTGTGTCCAGTGGAGTACTCATTTTCATCTCTTCTCTTTCTTCCTCCTCTCCCTCTCTTCTTCTCCCCTCCTTCCTGGTCCCCTTCCCACCCTCCCTCTATCCTTGGGCTTACTGGGAGTCTAGGAATGTTCCTGGTCTTGGGCTAGGAGCAGTTTAGGCAGAGGCCCGTGCAGCTGGGGTTGCTCAGCTAACTCCGGGGGACGGAACGAAGGATGCTCCTGGGAATGGTGAACGCGTCCCTGAGAGCTGAGAATGAACATTTATGGAGCCTGTGACTCCATGGCTTTCTAGTCCCCTCCTATGAATAAGGACCAGCGTCTGTGGCCTTGGACCTCGGCAGCTGATTCACCGACCCTCCAAGGGCTGGGTTAAAGGGCAACTGTGCGCCTGCAGTTCCCATGACGCGGGGCGGACCCACTGGGCTCCGTTGGGAGCGGGGGAACAGCTGCGGCTCCGGCTCCTGCCAGAGCGCTGGGGTGAGGATGTTCTGAACTTTTTCTTTTGATACAATTTTTGCAGATGTGTTGGCTCTGAAAAAAATCCTGACCTACTTTTTATTTTTCTTTTTAAGAATAGTAAACACTTAACTGTTTAATTCTGGGTTTTCTTGTATGCATAAGCAGGAATTTGTACTTGGTTATAACATAGATAAACTTATACCACTTTATGGTGTATAAAATAACCATAGTAGGTGCTTGCAAGAAATGATCTGTAAAATAGTATCCAGCTTCCATTTTCATTAAATATACATTTGGCGGTGCTATCATCATGCTACACAAGAGGTAGAATTTAATTTTCCACATTTAATTCATTTTAAAACAACCAATTCCATTTTGATGATAAAAGTGGCCCAGGGCAGGCTCATCCCGGTGCACACTTCAGGGTGGGGTTGCAAGGGGGCGATGCCCATCAGGCCTGTGACGTGCTTTGTACTTGATTTAGTGAGGGACTGGGGTGGTTTCTCAATACTTATGGCTACACAGTGTGTTCCGTTCTGTCCGTTGAACCTACGTTCCTGATTCTGAACTATTAGATTTGGGGCAGGACATCATTCCTGGAGGTCAAAGGCCACAGTGAATTCACCGAAGACCTGGTACTTTCTTTGGTCCAAAGCGGTCTGCTCGCAGCCTGGAGTAGAGAACGGTGCATGTGTGCTCTCTCGCTGCCTGGAGTAGAGAACGGCGCATGCGTGCTCTCTCTCGGCCTGGAGTAGGACGGCGCATGCATGCTCTTAGGCTTCATCTCCACCGAACGCTCTGCCGTGTGCAAGGTTCCAGGAATGCTCGACGAGGGTGTGGGGTTCAGCCATCCAGAGGCACCTGCTGGGGAGCAGTTTGGGCCATTGGAGCAAAGTTCGGCCCACAGTTGAGAGTGTAGAACTCAGAGGAGCTCCCTTGAGTCCTCCTGGTCCTTGTGGGTTGGTGCCAGGAGTCTGCCTTCGGGTTGAAGGGTGACTTTGAATGACTTTGACTTTGGGCCACTCTTGGCAACATTTGAAATGAAATGCTGATTTTATTTTTTATTTATTTATTTATTTTGTGGTACTGGGGATGGAACCCAGGGGCATTCTACCTCCGAGCTATACCCCCAGCCCTATTTTATTCTTTATTTTGAAACAGGGTCTCACTAAGTTGCAGAAGGCCTCACCAAGTAGCTGAGGTTGGCTGCGAACCTGCGATCCTCCTGTCTCAGCCTCCCAAGTACTGGGATTACAAGCATGTGCCACCACGCCCGGCTGAAATGCGGATCTTATAACTCAGTCCCTAGCAGGAAGGGCATTACACGGGGAACAGGGAAGGGCAACAGATCGGGACAGTGGGAGACAGAGACCTTGACCTGGAAACTCCAGGCAGGGGTAATGAGTGCAGCAGGCTGGGAGGTGCGGCCCAAGCACCGCTGTCGCAACCTCCTTCCCCCCTGTGTGCACCACAGCCCGCTGGCCCAGTGCCTCCGCCGTGTTTCCTCCTCTTGGACAGTAGCAGGATTTGGGAAGCACCTCCGGGGTTGTTAACCTCGGTGTAATTTTGTCTAAATAAAGGAGAGCAAGGAAGCAGGTCCACAGGAAGTCAAAACCCTCACACTCGGGTTATGCACATACAAGGAGCTTGTGGAAATTCCCTTTGTCTTCTAACCTGCTATAGATATGAACTGCCTGCCCAGTGGGTCTTCTGGTCTCGCTGCTGGGAGGCCAGGCGCACTATGCTGTACAACAGTCTTGCCCTCTCTGTGCTCCAGGCAGGGGAAGGTTAACAGGGAAGGGCGCCTTTTGCGCAGGCTGCGTATTGTGGAAAGAGTGAGGCTTTTGGAATTGGGCCTCAGGGCGTACCCTGGTTCACCCACTCCCGGCCCAGGACAGAACCTTCCCCCAGACCCCAGTGTCCTCAATGTAGGACCAGCAATCACACCAGCCTCTCAGGGTTTGGTGAGATGAGGTTTGACTCCATCTCTAAGGCTCCTCACACGCAGACAGGGTGCTCAGAACACCTGGGTTCCGTGCCGCTCCTCCTTGGTACCAAGAACAACACTCCAGTCCCTTACACATGGAGAAGAGCCGTGGACCTCTGTGTGTGCTCCTGAGAGTGCCTTGAACGGGACTGTGTCTCCTGGCCTCCCACCTTGGCACAGCTGGTCCGAGGGGCGCATCTGTCCTTCAACCCACTGAACACTGGTCTTGAGATGAGTCATTTTTCTGTTGCTCTGGAAACAGCCGGGCATCTGTCCTCATGTGGTGTCTACTGGAGGCCAGCAGTTTTGTTTAAAGAGCACGAGTTCCTGTTACGTGACAGGCACTGGCCTAGGTGCTGGGGTGAAAGTGGGAAGAGAACTGGAGTATTGTTAGCGGACAATGTCTGGCGGGGACCCAGGTACTCTGCTGGCTCCCTCATGCCACCCTCCTGCAGGGAATCTCGCAGGAATCTCACAGGAAGTGGATCTCTGAAAGTGTTTCTCCCAGTGAAGACAATCTTTGCCAGATGTCAGGACCCCTCTGCTCGGATGCAAATCCCTGATCGGCATCTGCCAGGCTCAAGTCATTCCCTCTGGGTGGTTCTCCTGGGAACCGTGGAATGCCAGTGCTGTCTAAAAGTGACTGAAGCCCGGCCTCTCTGCCTTCTGTCTTCTTCTTGTCTCAGAAAATGTGAGGCCAAAGTGAACACTGGGGGACACTGGGTTTACAGGTGAGGGAGATCGAGGCGGGGCAAGTCTTGGGGCTTCCTTCCCAAGTGCAGAAGACAGTAGCACCTCAGCAGAATGTGGTAGGAAACAAGCCAGAAGGCCATGGAAGCTGGCCAGTGGGCAGGAGCAAGAACCAAGATTTTTAAAAATTTTTTTCCCAGAGAATCTGAAATCTCTCAGTAGCCATGACGTGGGCTGCCACATTGGCCTCAGGCAGTCATCCTGCGTGAAGCCAGTTTGGGCGAGTGGGTGCTGACCCAGGGCCATCTGTGGGGTGTGCCCCTCACTTTTGGGGGCAGATGCCTCTTGGGATCTCCAGCTGTAAGCTCTGCTGGAGGAAACTTGAGACCCTAAGGAGGGCTCATGGAATTTGGGAAAAAACATTTTCCACATTTTTTTATTGTGGTAAAATAGACATAAGTTTTACCATGTTAATTGCTTTTATGTGTAGAGTTCACTGTCTTTAAGTACACGCATGTCATTGTTCAGATGTTGCCACCACCCACCTCTAGAGCTGCAGCTTCTGTGCCCAGGCTGGGTCGTCCTCGGTGGAGACAGGGTGGGGGCAGGAGCTCGGGGACAGCCCTGACCTTGGAGCTGGTGGCGGGTTTGCGGCCAGGGCCGCAGCAGTGTGAGGTGGCTGGATGTCGCTCTGCGTCTCACCCACGAAGCACAAGGAGTCCCGGGACCTGACACTTCGGGTGGCCCTACCTAGGTGGTATGTGACCCTTGACATATCCACTCGAGGGTCAGTGCCAATACAGAGTAGATGCAGGGCCAGGAGGTGAGGTGAGGTGAGCTCTTAGCGCTTGTTTTGTGGTCTTATTTTTGAGGTCCTTACGTTCATAGAATTAAGCCAGGAATGGTGTCGTAGGCCTGTAATCCCAGTACTTGGGAGGCTGAGGCAGGAGGATCACAGGTTTGAGGCCAGCCTCATGAACTTAGTGAAACCCTTAGCAACTTAGTGAGAACCATTTCAAAATAAAAAATAAAAAGGGCTGGGGGTATAACTGAGAGGGAGAACACCCCTGGGTTCAATCCCCAGTACCAAAAAAAAAAAAAAATAGAATGAAATTGGAACGATTGGCTTATTTTGATTAAAATTATATTTTATCATGTTCAAAACACATTCTTAGTAAAAGACTTTTAGCTTCATTTTTTTTATGAACCAAAAACAGCCCCCAGGGGCCTGGAGAGCAGGCCAAAGGCAGCGAGTGCCTCCATCCAGCTGGGCGTGTGCATCTGTCCCTGTGAGGCCCGTGTCCTGTCTAGTCCACAGTAGCTGGGAGGAAAGATGGGCGACTGACTCCTTCTGCTCCTGAGGCCCCAAGGTTTCCCATCACAGGTTTGCTCCACTGAGATGTGCCTTTTAGAAAGGTATCCTCACCAATAAAACGCTTTGAAGTGGTTGTAGATTTGCACACGCTTCGGAATAGCAATGCCCCGGCAGAAGAGATAGTGGGGTACGCAGGAGTTACTGTTGGAGCTACCTCATTAGGGTCAGTGCCCTGGAAACATCATAAAGCAATGGAGGTGGGGCGATGGGAGAGAAGACAGGGTGGCTTGTTGAAAGAAGAGCAAGGTCTGGCAAGTATCTAGAATGTTCTGGATGTTAGCATGCCTAATATAAGTACTTTGCTTTTAGAAACCATATTTTTATTTCCACAAATGTAAAACTGTATTGAATGCCCAGTAGATAATGGGGAAACAAGTAAGAAATGAATGCCAACGAGAGAATAAAGACACTAGGGTTATTTATATATCGTTCAAATTGAAGGACTAGGGGACTGGAATGAGTTGTATTTTCCAAACAAGCTCTAGTTAAACTCACATGGAAGTCAAAGTAAGGACCAAAAATCCATTTTATTTCATATTTATTTTCATAATAAACTATAAGTGCCTTAACACTGCTAAATATTTTTCTGAACTTTCCTTGGAAAAGACAAGAAGTTTTCTGAAGCTGTAACAGCCGTGCAGCTACGTAGTGTTGCGTTTGTCAACGTATTAGCATGTTTGCTTTTTGTAGATGCTGGTGAACTTCAGTTTCAGGAATTTTTGTACGTCTTAGGAGGAAGATTCTGCTCAGGGTCCCAGGGGAAAGAGTGGTCTGGAAGCGAGGCTCTACACACGCTCCTGTGTGCAGCTGACCACGGTGCCTCCAGGGACCCCAGATACCTCTGTGCATCACCGGCCACAGTGTAAATACCCGCGGGTCACTGGGAAACCACGGCTTTGACCAACAACCCTTCAAATTTTTTTCTGTGGTTTTCCTTTTTTTTTCTTTAACCATAAATCTTGTAGTTGTGTTTTAGGTAGGGCTTTTGAACGTACCATTTATGGTTTGGAGAGCAGCATTTTTGGTCCACCAGCCATTATGCCCCATATACTTATGAGGGTTTTAGCTCTGCTCTGCTCAAATTTGTGTGTGTCCTGAAAGCACTTCCCATAGAAACCTTCCAGAAGGGTCTCTGGCCATTTGTCAAGTACGCAGTGGGCTTGCTGGATCAGCTTTTGCAGGTGTTCGTTATTCTGCAGAATTTGCTATATGCAATTTCTGTTTGCATTTTGTTTGAGTTTTCAAACACGATTTTAAAGATCCAAGTCAGATAATGTTAGCCTTAGGGGCTGACATTTCCCAGTCGATGCCTCTGGGTTCGGGAACTGCATCTCAACACTTTAGGATCTGTTGTGTATAAAGAGAATAAATCCTTCCATTTCTTCTTGAAAAGTGGCTTTACAAGGGAGCCTGGTATTTGACTCGGAGTGCAGTTACAAAAGTTACACTTTACTTTCATTTTGGCTGTTTGGGATTTGTCTAAACATGCAGATTTTTCTAAAACCTGTCCCCTACCTGACAAGAAAGGCGACCAGCTATAATTGCTACCATAATTGAATATTTTATAGTGTTTCTGGTCATTGGCAGTAGCCGTAAATGAACCAATGACACGCACACTCGTGTGATGCACAGCAGGTGCTGAGGTTCGGTTCCACAAGCGAGAGTATCATTTTTGCTGTCCTGGCCCAAAATAGTGAATGGCTTCCCTGCCCTAGAGCTGGGGCTTGTACTGGGGGGTGCGGACCCTTCCTGTGTGCCAGTCTCTGCCTCGCCCTGCTGTGGTCAGTCCTCTGTAGGTTTCTCAGCGTTCCTCAGGCAACTGCCTCCGTGCTTTCTCATCTCCATATTTGGTTCACACCGTTTCTTCTGCTGGAATGTTCTTGACTGCCATCCCAGGCTCTGACATCCCTGCCCATGGTCCAGGGTTCTGGTGGGCTGCTGCCTCTGGGAAGCAGGCGCGGAGCTGAGCCAGGTCCTGGCAGGTGTCTCTCTAAACAAGCATCCTTCTCTTCTGCCCCCCTCCTCTCCTCCTCTCAGTGCACCCTCCCCGGCCAGAGGAATTTTCCTTATAGCTGCAGCAACCACTATCCTTTCAAATAGTGGTTCTATATGTGCGTTTCTCCCTCGAGACTAGACTCTACCTGAAGGCAGGACCCACGGCTTGTCTGCTGTCTCCCCTGATGCCTAGAACCGCATTGGAATTCCAAGAGAGTCCATTCGCATGTCTGGCTCTACCTGGAGCTCTCAAGGGGGAGACAGGTAGACAGGATTGCTAGGAGCAAAGTGTGGGGCTTGTCTCATGAACCTATATTCTTTCTTATGGAAGAATTTACCTTTTCCTCTTGCATCCTTGTGAATTAAGTAAGGTTTAATAGATAAGATGAGCTATGCAGTTTGGCCAATAGAGTAAGAGTCATCATCACAGCCGGGCGTGGTGGCGCACGCTTGTAATCCCAGTACTAGGGAGGCTGAGACAGGAGGATCGCAGGTTCAAGGACAGCCTCAGCAAGTAGTGAGACTCTTGTCAACCTACTGAGACCCTGTTTCCAAATAAAAATAAAAAATAGGGCTGGGGCTGTAACTTGGTAGTAGAATGCTTCTGGGTTCCCAGTACCCCCCCACAAACACAGAATAAAAGTCATCACATGAAATTTGTCTAATTGACAGTAGTATTACCAACTAAGAACATGGAAACCTGTTATATCATAAAATAAGGCGTATCACAGCTTGGTGACATGTTGGATTGTGAAGGGAGGAGAAAGCAGTGATTTTACATGTTGGATTGTGAGGGGAGGAGACAGCAGTAGTTTTACATGTAGGATTGTGAGGGGAGACACTGTTGGCCTGTGGCCCCAGCTTCACGGACCTCTGCTTTGGAGCCGAGCGCCGGTCATTCTTGAGATATTTTGCTAGTCATGCCGGCTTTCCACATTTCCTTTTCCAGTGTTATTAACTGTAGGGCTCCTTAAGGGCTCAGCCAGTGGAACGCAGAGGATAAATAAAAAATTGCCTCTGCGTCTGAACTCAGTTTGCAGTGGTTCTTCCTGCCTGGGTGCTGTTCATCTGTCACTTCCCAAGAGCAAGCGGGGCCGGGCAGTGTGGAAGACGGTCCCACTGATGGGGCCTCTGGGTGGGCGCCTGGCAGATGCCCCTAGTGTGGTAGTAAGCCAGGCCATGGTTCGGAATTTTTCATTTAATGTAGGAATGTGCAGAGCATGTTCCAGGTCACCGAAGGAAAGACCCCAGATACTCGCTAAGTTCTTTGGATTTCACATTTAGACCCGGTTAGGAATTTTCCTGGAGGTGTAAGGCAGAAAAGATGACAGGTGGCATCAGAGGATGGGACTCGGGAGGGAGTCGAAGCTGAGGCCAGTCTCCCCTTTTTTCAAACCCACAGAGGGCAGCTCCTTTGCAACAGCTTGGAAAGGCAGCGTGTGGATCCGCCGGCTGCCGAGGCCCAGAGACAAAGATGTTGAAAGGGACCATAGAAATATGGGGTGAGGCCAAGGGAACGCAGTATAGACAGCGGAGGGCACCTCTGAGCAGTCTCACCCCCACACACCTGTGACAGGGCAGGACCCTCCCTGGGGCCTCCTGGACCAGGGAGCCTGGGCCCCATCTTCTTGCCATCCCCAGCCTCCTTCCTGTGTCCCCCCCCCCACCCTCTACTCCCTCCCTTTCTTTCCCTCCCTCCCTCCTTTTATTTCTTCTCCCATCCTCTAAAACATTTCTAACCTAACTCCCCATTGCGTTTCTTTAATGGGCCCTCTCCTAGCCCCGGTGGGTTGAGTGATACTGAGGGGCCTAGAGAAATTCATCGCACTTCTGTTTGAAAACATGCTTTTAAATGAAACATTAGACCTGGGGATGGGGGATGCGGCGGACTAAGCAGCAGTCTCTTTGGGGCTAGGAATAGCCAGGGAAGGCACCTGTTCTACCTGGTGGCTGGAACTGCGTTAAGGCTCCCTGAGAACGTGCTCTTGCTTTGCAGATCGCGGTGCTGGGTGCACTGTGGAGTCTCAGGGGGATGGGGATAGACAGAATTTAGGAAGAGTAGACAGGCTGCTGCGGCACATCAGCCACAGGGATGCAAAGCTTTTGTGCTTGGGCCGCATGTCCCTCCAGGGCCTCCAACGTGGAGCTCCCTGTGGGGCTCAGGAGTGTTCTGTTTCACCTGGGGCCCCCCAGGTGTGCCTCCATGCTCCCTCATTCCTCTTTCTTCCTGGGCAGACCCCTGCTGATGTTTCGTGGCTTGGCTCCTGTAGGACCCGCAGGCAAGCAGGGCGGTGGGTTTCTCCTCTGTGACCTCTGCTCGCCTTCCTGCAGTGGTTTCTGGCTTCCTTACCCAACTTGCTACCCGCTCTGCCCTGTGTTCTCAGAACCAGGGCCCACCTGGCCCACAGCAGGATGGACGGGAGGCAAATGGTACTGTCCAGCAGGAGACAGCGGAGGCTGGCCCTGAGACTGGGTGGGACTGACTGGCACAGGCCCCTGCTGCCACGTCCCCCCGTGGATGGAGTCAGGCGGGGGGAGGCTGTGCTTGTGGCTGGACTTGGGAGGCAGATGTCTGAGCAGCCAGCTGAAGGGTGAGGTGGATGGGGGAGAGAGCCAGACCAGGTGTGGAGGGCGCAAAGACGCCTCTATGTCCTGGACCCACGGAGAGAGAAGAGATGAATGGAACAGCTAGAAGACCTCCATGTGCTTCAACAGCATGGAGGAGGTGCGGGATTTTCCAAAGCTGGAGGAAAGTCCAACGTCCTTTTTCATGGCTGGCTGGGTGGAATTTGCTCTTCTTTGAAGGATGCTGTAAAACCTGTCTGTGGCTCTCTTGACACAGTCCTTGAAGGGCTGCGTGGGAGTGGAGTGGGGAGGGGAAGAGAGATGAAGGCGCTGTCCACGTGGACTGTGACACCAGAACTGAGGGTACCCGGAGAGGCTAGCTGCCAGTGAGGAAGGTCCCCGGGAAGGACTCCCCTCTGAAGTCAGGGGGCTGGAGCGTCATCAAGGGGGCAAAGAACCCTTTGCCCAGGACCGTCCCTTCCTCCAGAAGCTGTTGGGGTGAGGCTCAGTCCCACCCTGTCTCTGGGGACTCGCTGAGCCCACCCCGCTGGTGCAAGTTCCAGGTCAGTGACGCACAGTCACGGGAAGTCTTGCCCCAGGTCACACATTTCCACCCGTAGGTCCCAGTGGACACATACAAAGCTCACCAGCTCATCCCACATGCAGCCATCTAGTGACCACAGTCACATGGCGGCTAATTATAGTCACATCTGTCCGCAGCTGGATGAACACGGTGACTTGGAGGCGAAACACTGGCTTCTTTACCATTCCCTGTAGACCATCTTCATCCCCGGGCGGGACATTTAATGTCCACCCCCGTTTAGTGGGAGAAAGGGAAGAAGTGTGACAAAAAATGAGTCAACGAAATTGTGCGATGGGGCAACATGATCCCAGAACTGAGATCACATGTTGGTGGCCAGAGAAGCCAAGCGAACACCCTCGCTTCCTCCGAGCCCAGCTGGACGGTGGGAGCCCCAGGCGGGCTCTGCAAACTCTGCCCCTAACGAGAAACAGAACAGCCCACATCGCACACATGAACATCTGAGTCATGCTACAAGGGAGAGAGAGACCCTGCACAGTGGAAATTCAGTTTGTTTCTCAAATTTTTCATGCTACTTCTTTTTTTGCCAAGAATGTATCAACACTTGGAGTTGTTTTCAAATTAGACAAGAAATACTTTATCATTCTAGAAAGTAGTAAGGGTTGTTCTGTGTCTGTCTTCCGTTAGTGAACGGGAGCAGAAATGTTATTTAACTAAATTCTCCGTTAGGTTGAATTAATGATAAAGAATTATTTCCACATCTTTGGGATCACATTGATCTTAACTGATCAAAACAAAAATCATCATTTTTTTAAACTGGATTTTATTTATTTATTTTAGGGTGCCAGGGATCGAACCCAGGGCCTTGGGCATGCTAGGCAAGTGCTCTACCACTGAGCTGTACTCCAGCCCTGTCCAAACAAAATTATCATGATAAAATAATAATAATAGAACAAACACAGATGAAATTGCCTTGACTGTCATTTCCATGAAAACAAGGGAGTCATTCACCCATAAATCCACAGACATATTTTGGAAGTTCAAAAATGGTGTGCAAATATAAGCTTTTAAGAATGTATTATTTGTGTTTCAACATTTGGCCTGTATTTTGCTCTTGATTTTGTTATTAATTTTTAAATTCTATGCATGGTCTTTTAGGGGGGTAAGCTTTATGAAGGTTTCCAGTTTTCCAATGGGTTATTCTACCTGACAGTCCCACCAGCAGTGTCCGGAGCCCCCTCTTGCCACTCATCCTTGGTTTCTGCCCAAGAAGCCTTAAAATGCATTCTTTGGCCTACACATATTTCTTTCGTTGGGTAGATAATTATTCAAAAGACCCCCGAGGAAGTGCTAGGACAGGAAGAACATGGGCCGGCAATATCCCCATGAAACTATTTTGACATTTTGCACAGCACAGGGAATGTGAAAAGGAATTTGAAAGATAAGCTGTTTCAACTTGGCAGACCTCCACATGTCCCTATTTGGTGGGATGTGAAGCACATAGAAATCACGAAGGCGGCGGTGTTAGAGGCCCCTCTCCCGTCGGAAGCCGGGAAACTGTCAGAAAATTGAGGACTTCATCCGGTTTCACTCATTCCTGGCGTGCCTTTGTACAGTAGACATGTCACAGTTAGCAGATGGGTATGACAGTGCAGGCTTCTGAGACCCCCGCCCCCCAGGGTGTTGGCGTTCTTCTGTTAGAACAAGGGCCCCTCTGACACCACAGGGAGCCGCTTCTCATCCCGGGTCCTCCCGTGTGAAGCTGGCGGACATCTTTAGATCAGAGCTGACCCATCTCATGTAAAGTCATTGACCGCCTTCCTCCCCTTCCTCCTTTGGCAGGAGCACTGTGTATTGTAAAGTCACCGTGTATTTTTAGAACTGAACACACTTTATATCGTTAATGCTGCTGGTTCTACTCTCTGGAACTCTTAATGGGAACATGGGAGAAAGTTTTAATAATACTAATGGTTTTAACCTATCCTGAGGAGTTTGCAGAGACTCTAAGAGATGTTTGGTTTAGGGATTACTTTGCAGTACTTTTGCATTCCTTTCATATTGTGTTTTTTTGTTTTGTTTTTGTTTAAAGTTGGTCTCTGCTATTGAAGTTATGTGTGTGCGTGTGTCTGACGGGGTGCACTGGGGACTAGTCGGCTTTTGTCTCTTTTTCCATTTCAAACACAGTCACTTCGAATGGGGGCAAAGTTTCATCCTCTCCTGGCAATGTTTTGGGCTGTGTGTTCCACTGGGAAGACTCCGAATGGACTTTCAAATTTATTTATTTATTTTGTGGTACTGGGGATCGAACCCAGGGGCATTCTACCTCTGAGCTACACCTCCAGCCCTATTTTTTTTTTAAATTTGGAAACAGGGTCTCACTAAGTTGCCAAGGGCCTCACTAAGTTGCTGAGACTGGCCTTGAACCTGTGATCCTCCTGTCTCAGCCTCCCGAGTACTGGGATTATAGGCATGCACCACCATGCCCAGCTGGACTTTCAAATTTGACTTGGTTTTCCTAGGGTTTCAGGAATGTGAGTGATGATGCTTCTGCCTGAGAGCCTCATTTGCTGTTGTCCATGGATGGTCACCTTCTACAGGAGAGTCCAAGACCACAGCTTGCTTGTCCTTTGAGGTCTTGCGGCCACATTCCCTGGCCTCCGAGTGGGGCTGCGTCCTGACCACTTCCTCCAGTCGTGACCACTGGGGTTAAGTGTATCTCATGGGAAGAAAGTCCAGGACATGGAGCTAATCTACTTGACCTTAGGACGCCAGGAGGGGAAGGACAGGGGAAAGGAACAGCCCTTCACAGAATGTACCGGCTCTTCCCACCCCAGAATCGGAAACAGATGGGATGAAAGGTCGTCCTCCATGGGCCCAGCGTCATCCGGATGTGGGGAAGAATGAGGAGCCCTCATAAACCCCTCAGCTCTGGAGCCAGGGGGCATGCTGAAGGAGCCCACAGAACGGGCATCTCTTTTGATTTTGCTGAGAAGCCCAGGCATAAAATGTAATTCCTCAGCCGGGCGTGGTGGCGCACGCTTGTAATCCCAGCACTTTGGGAGGCGGAGACCGGAGGATCCGGGTTCGCGGACAGCCTCAGCTCTCGCTCTCTCTCTCTCTCTCCTCTCCCTGTCTCTCTCTCTCTACCTAGTGAGGTCTCTACCTAGTGAGACCTGGTTTCAAAATAAATTATAAAAAAATAGGGCCAGGGGTGTAGCGCAGAGGTAGAACGCCCCTGCGTTCAATCCCCGGTACCGCAAAAAAAAAAAAAAATGTAATTCCTTAAGAAATCATGCAGTCTGCAACCCAACCTTTACCCTGTGAGGTCACCCACAAAACTGTGAAGCTGAGTAGCCCCCAGAGGTGACGAACCCCTTTCAAGCACAGCGGTTACAACAGATAGACACGATGTGCATTGTTAGGCCTTTTATTTAACTAGCTACTTGAAAATCATACATTATACGTGGCTCAAAAGGGCACATTCAGCTCACGATTTATATTTTGTCTAGTAGTGTACCCTTGAGTCACGACTAAAGTGCCCCATATGTCAGGGTGAAATCCAGCAAGCACTATTATAAAATGGAAATTGTAAAGGACCAGAGTAATGATATTTCAAAATAGATTTTATTTAGCAAAGCAGACATACATCTCCCGATTTTTATTGGTTATTCTAAAAATCAGCTGTGTTTAAGAAAACCATTTATATAAGATCTTGGGCCACCCAGAATGTGACATAAAAATCATGGTATTAATAACATTCTTTTTCTGAAAAGCTGACCCTACTATGGAAGATATTCTTAGAATTATCCATTCTTTGAAATTGCCTCCTAGGGCCAGAATGGGTAATAAAATTTCCAATATGAATAAAGAAGATAAAAATTTCCCATATGAATAAAGCTATAAATATGTTTGGCCTGGGATTTAAGAAAAAATGTGTGTGTTCTGCAGGACAAGCTTGTGGGGGAGGGTGGGAGCTGCCCTAGTCCCTCATTTCTCATCCTAGATTTTCCCTGGCTCCTGTGACCTGCAGAGTTGTCTGGGCCAAAGCTGCCTGCTTGTCAGCCACACATGCTGGCATAACAGAAGCCCAGGACACAACTTGAGCCCAGTGTCCACCATCCTGGCCTGGGCAGGGGTGGCCCTCATGTCTGGGGTCCCTGTACTCAAGGCATCTGACAGCTACTGGGACAATCCCAGTAGCTCTTACAAGTTGAACAGAATTAAGCTCCTGAGATTTTATCATTTTGGAAGGCAAAAACCCAGAAATGCCAAGCTGCCATCTTCAGTTTCAGTCCTTTGACGCTCTACAAGTCCAGTGTTGCAAAGAAACCCCACTGACTTATAAGTAGAAAAGCTGATTACTTCGGGCTGTTATCGAGTTCTGCCAACCGAGTGTGGGTAATTGGTGGACATTTCCTAAATGGACTCTGCAGATAACGGAGTTTCAGCCTGGTTGATTTCTCCTGTTGATGCCTGTAGGAACGGAATGAAGTTAGGCAGAGCTGAAGGAGTAGAGATGCGTTTCTGAACCTGCTGCAGGGCAGGAAGGTCGGGGAGCGCCGCAGTCTCGGGCTGCCTGACTTTCTGGGCTTTTCTGGTCCTGGTGCTGACCTGGTTATTGACTGGTTATCAACCAGTGATTCACCGGCTTATTTTCCAGGCAGCTCCAGCACCCAGCCTTTCCCTGCTCCTCAGGTGACCTGGAGTGGTCCTGCGATCACTGTTGGGGTCCCCTCTGGGGGGCATTTCCCACAGCGCCACTGTGCACTCACACACCGTGAGTTCAGTACACAGGGGTGCTGGGTTGTTACCTACAGTTGTCGTTTAGGGTTGGTTAAATGAACTCCACCAACACAGCACCAGTAGTGGGGTACCTACTTCTCAATTCCATCGGTTATAAGATGCCCATATATTAACGTTCCAACAATACTGTTAATGAGATAGATCTAACAATTGACGACGTGCCATTGTTTAATGAGTACCTTAGTATGGGTTTTACAATCCATGTCATCTTAGATGAAATACAGCCTGGATCAGGCTCAGTGCTCGGCTCTGGGCTGCCCCAAAGGCTCAGGTTGTGTGAGGAGGCATCGTGAAGGGCTCAGGAAGTAGTGGTGAGCTTCCCAGTAGAGGCCCACGGTCGCCGTGCCATGGGGACCAGCGGGCAGGAGAGGGGGACAGCTGAGGCAGGCGTGTCTGCCCAGGTCCCTTGGCACTTGTGTTTGTGCATCTTGGATGAACCTTCTTCAGCACAGGTTAAAGACTTGGGCCTCTTCTCTGCATGAGCCTGAGCGGTCACCAAAACCCAGCTCAGGAGCATAGCTGTGCACGTGGAGAGATTTCCAATGTTAGAGGTTATGAGTGTGTGCCGAAGGTTGCCTAGAATGTGAGTCAGAGGAGGAAACAGATCCCTGGGCTCCGGAGTTTGGACCGTTGTCAATTGTCCCCATTCCCAAAATATAAAATTAAGAACAGCTTACTGTCTTGGAGGCACTTGTTCAGATTTAAGTTCGGGAACTAAGCATGTCCAGATGTAAATGTTTCTTGCAGAAGATCTCCATGGTAATGGAGCTAGGGCCTGAGCATGTTGTTAAAAATACAGACTTCCCATGAGCACCATGCTATGAATAGCATTTTATTATCCAGAGACTATTATCACCTAAAGCAGAATATAGGCGTAAACTTCATTTCAGACATAAAACAGAGCCTCGAACAAAGCCTGTCAACTAAATTGTTGACATCACATTCCTCTTTGTCCTTTCCACAATGCCTATGGCCACGATGTTAAAGACTCGGATTCTTGTAAGGAAGCTGCAGGCGTGTGTCTGCATCCTCACGTAGCTGATCTTTTCATGTTTTGGCAGCTTTACTGGATGGAAAGTGAGTTGCGTTCTCATTTCAGCCTCATCCTGGCAGGTTATAGTAAGACTCCTAATTCAGTTTCCACACCTGTAAAATGGGGGTGGCGGGACCTATCTAGAAACGATCATTATGTTCATGTGATCAGATGGTAGCCGAGAGTGGGCATTTGAACACATCCAGCTGTTATGACCCGTTTGGATTCCTTTCCTTGCGTTTTTAACGTTAATTTTTATGTTAGAAATGAACCACAAGAACGTTTTGTTGTCGAGTCTTCTTTGACTATTCAAGCTGTAATTGGATTCACAAGCCAATTCTTTAGGATTTGGGCCTAAAAACCTATGCATTCATTTATTCTTTCTCTTTGCGAACGTTTTCGCATGCCTGTATGGTTCTGGCCAAGCATGGGGTCCGCCCTAGGGAGCCCTCGGTCCCTGGTGGTCTTAGGGCTGAAACTCCCAAGTAGAAGCATGACATTTTTGTAGTATTTTAAATGCTGTTGAAATAATCCCCAAGGGAGTTCATTTCCAACAGAGACTGGCAAAGGACAACACGTATAGGCGACATGCTGTACTTTGGGACTAAGGCTTTGATGTGTTGTACTTGAGGATTGCTGTCCTGTCTCTTTGGCAAGAGGGACACACCCCAGGTAGAGCGGGACAGTCCATGGGATGGATCACGGGCGGACACCTGGCCTTCTCAGGTCCTGCCCACGAGGCAGGGCTGCCTCATGAGCGGGAAGATGCTGAAGTCCCATTAGTTCAGATATTGACCTGGATTTGGAAGTGTCCTCCTGTTTACATCTGCTTTCTTTGTTCTCAGGGTGGCGGCTGCGATGGCTCTGGCTGTGGAAAGTGTGACTGTCACGGGGTGAAGGGACAAAAGGTAAGTGGCCAAGCTCTGAATAACAAGAGTTCCTTGTGAATTGCCTTCACCGCGGAAATAATCAGAAACTAATACATTAAAATTAACCGAATAATCAGCAGTTCATGGTAAGGCCTTATTACTGTTGTAACAATTTCCCCAGAGCAATACCAGTGAAGCAAAACCAAGCTTAACATTATTCTGAACAATAATATTACATTAAGAGCTATTCTCCAGACGATAGAATAATTAGTAGCAATGTATGTAGAAAAAGGCATTTGGATTACTTTCTTTTTTCAATTCTAGAGGAACAAGCATGTTGGTAGAAAACCTCTTGATTCAATCATCCTTTTTAGAACTGATGAATTAAGAACTACATTTAGCATTTGTCTGAAAAAAGTCTTTATTTAACTTGGGTTTCTCTTCAAATTAGTATCTTAAAACAAATTTCCATTCATCCCATACTTCATTTATTTATAAAAATGTAAATATTTATTGTTTCCCAAATGGAAAATGATGTTTGTTTCCAAGCAAGCCCTTCTCTCATTTAAGAATTAAGGATCCAGACAGAGCTTTTTTTCTGGAAGGCAGGTTATGTGTTTGCATTTCAGTTGGCTCCAGGCAAGTGTCTGTCTGGTTTTTACCCAAGGGACAGAGCAACACTCTGATGGTGTCTAAGTCACATGCAAACCAGGCTGTCAGGGGGGCACCTGCCTGTGGCCTGCAGGGGGCAGTGTGCTCCCTTGGACCATTTCCTGTTTTCAGGGCACTGGAGCTATCTCTCAGCCAGCACTTCAACTCTCAACTCCATGGCAGGCCACAGGTGTGATGGAGTCACAGGTGCACACCCCTGGAATTCAGCCAGGTCTACTTGACAGAAAATTGCTGCATTTCTTTTTAGCTATTTGCTAAATTACAAACATTAGTGTTTTTTTTTAATATGCCTGCTGTTTGGTGGCGCTAGTGTTGCTGGGTAGTTTCTGAATAAAGGAAGTATATGATACCAATTTGATCGCTTTCATCAGCAACCCTAATTCCTCTTCACGCCCTGCTCAGCTCTGACCTGAGGTTTTCTCTGGATAGTCACAGTGTGCACATTCAAGAGTTATGTTGAAGTAGAGGCAAGTATTTCCCATACCACAAGACTTATGGCAAAAATCTACCTCAAGTTCTACATGAGCACACTGAACTAGCGAAGAAATTCTGAAAACCACACACACACACACACACACACACACACACACACACACACATACACACACGATATTTGCAGTGTCAACAGATAGAAATCAAGGCTGATATCAGCACTACCCGTTTCCCATGTAACCTTTAAAACAGGGGGTTTGGAGAGGATGCGTAGTTAGCATGTCACCCTGAAGGAGAGCAGGGCCCATCCCAGGGTCTCGTCTGCTCTCCCCCTGCCTTCTGGCAGCTTGGTAGGGCCCCATAAGACTTTCCTACTGTGTACATACCTATAGACTTATTGATGTTTTTTAGCTCAATTCATTTTAAGTTTTACCCAAAATTCCACCCATCAAAATGCAACGAGGCAGACTTATCGGAGTACAGCTTTCCCAGCAGTTGGGCTGCCGTCTCCCAAGCCTGATGACTGAGTCAGCGAATCCAAGCCCTGTCGTGCAGGGTGGGCACAGCGGGCCCCAGGGCAGCATCAAGTGTCTGCTCCAAGAAGGAGCAGGTCTTTAAGCTTTTTGTTCCCAAGTTGCCTCCAGTAGGAGGCCCTTGCTGCGGTGACCAGAGCCTCAGCCTAGGGCAGGCCTGTGCTGGCCCTGACTCAGGGGCCCTGTCGGTCCACGGAAGGCCGAGGGAGGCGCGTGCTGAGTAGAGATGGTGTCATGAGGCCGACCTTCTTTCTTGTGATGAGGTATCTGAGACCAGCTTGGGCCTCAAGCCTGGAAACCCCGGGAGCTGCTCTGGGACCAGGGTGGGAGGTGGAGGACACTCCGCTGCCCCACTGAGCCCAGGAGGCTCCAACCAGGGCCAGATGCTCCCAGCCAGCACCTCTCAGGACGTTTCCTGGATGCCTCCCAGCCACCCTGCTCCTTCACACTCAGTCTTCTCCACTGCCCACTTTGCAATTTTTTTTATTGTTTCATAAAGAATATGTAAAATAAAATACTGGCAAGCTATAGCTCAGGCCATTCTGAGTTTGTGTTTTAAAAGATTATAATTATTGAGTAGATTCAGAGAGACCTCTTGGAGTCCCATACAATCACTCAGGGATTTCGTGTTACATCATTTTAACAAAAATAGGGGCGCTGGTGCTCCGCTCCGCCTCTTCTCATCTTGAGCATAAACAGTTCAGGTTTTCTGGTTCACCAGCTCTGAGAGGGGCAGAGGGTCTTTCCTTCCCACTGTAGGAGGAAATTGTAAACTTCTGCTTATTGTCTTAGGAGGCCTGTTGAAATAATCACTTTAGCGAGGTGTAGTTTCAGATGGGTTCAGTTTCTCTCCCCCCAGAGCCAGCTAACAGAGGAATTTGCTCCAGCCTGGCACTCAGTGGGAGACACTGTCTTGCTTAGTTGCCACCACTTTCCACCCATTCTCTGAGCACTCGTGCCTAGTAATGCTGGTTAAGTGTACATGAGAATCAAGGAAGGGGTTCAGAATGACAGAATGTAACCCTGCTGCTATAACCCGCAGGTCCACTTCCGAGCTGCTGCTGAATGTCATCAGTCCTCATGGGAGTCAACAGATTAAATTCATTTTGGTTTGTTGTTTTAAAATATAGGATAGGGGAGACAGAGCTCTGGGAGAGTTAAAGTTACCTAATTGGCATGGTTGTCTCA